>OY804575.1:159503594-159726345 GCA_963680875.1 Bathymodiolus brooksi
GTGGGCCCCTGGTTACAAATAAAAAAATATATATTCTGGTGAGTGCAGCAGACTTTAGAAGTAATGGATGATGGCCGTGTTGTTTACTATCACACATCATTTCGTGGATGACCTATTTGATGACAATATAATTATCATCTATAACAACATCAAGCCATATTTGTATTTTATATGAATTAGCTACAACTTCCTAAGGCAAGTATTTATATCATGATGGACACTTGTATGTCATAAAAATAACATTTATCAATAGTCTGGTACATGTATAACAACAGCACAGACCTGGTTGTGTGGTCAACATAAAACTATATAGAATCTTAACTTGGTTATGTGGTCAACATAAAACTATATAGAATCTTAACGTGGTTGTGTTGTCAACATAAAACAATATAGAATCTTAACTTGGTTGTGTGATCAACATAAAACTATATAGAATCTTAACTTGGTTGTGTGATCAATATAAAACAATATAGAATCTTAACTTGGTTGTGTGGTCAACATAAAACAATATAGAATCTTAACTTGGTTGTGTGGTCAACATAAAACTATGTAGAATCTTAACTTGGTTGTGTGGTCAACATAAAACTATATAGAATCTTAACTTGGTTGTGTGATCAATATAAAACAATATAGAATCTTAACTTGGTTGTGTGGTCAACATAAAACAATATAGAATCTTAACTTGGTTGTGTGGTCAACATAAAACTATGTAGAATCTTAACTTGGTTGTGTGGTCAACATAAAACAATATAGAATCTTAACTTGGTTGTGTGGTCTACATAAAACTATATAGAATCTTAACTTGGTTGTGTGGTCAACATAAAACAATATAGAATCTTAACTTGGTTGTGTGATCAACATAAAACAATATAGAATCTTAACTTGGTTGTGTGGTCAACATAAAACAATATAGAATCTTAACTTGGTTGTGTGATCAACATAAAACTATATAGAATCTTAACTTGGTTGTGTGATCAATATAAAACTATATAGAATCTTAACTTGGTTGTGTGATCAATATAAAACTATATAGAATCTTAACTTGGTTGTGTGATCAACATAAAACTATATAGAATCTTAACTTGGTTGTGTGATCAATATAAAAATATAGAATCTTAACTTGGTTGTGTGATCAACATAAAACTATATAGAATCTTAGTTTAACAGCACAAACTGAGATTTAAGATTGGTATAGGACTATTGACTATTTCAGTTATACTTAAAAAAAACTATATTTTAATTCTAAGACAAGGGTTGACACACTGTTTAAATTGTGAAACACAAAGTTAGCAATTTTTCAGTTATACCATGACAAGAATAATCTTCATATACAAATCTACTTATACTGGAACTAAATGTTATAGTGGTCTAGTAAATAAAGTACATATATCATCCATCAAGACATATTACCCTTGCAGCTCTTTCACTTCAATCCTCCTTGCTTGTAAACTGCCTCAGTTCTGTATTGGTTAACATCAGGGTGGGCCTTAGAAGGTGTGGGGCCCAAATTATGCTCTGTAAAACCTGAAGTGTGTTGTTGTCTGTACTTGAACAGTCGAGAGTATATAACTCCAGTGTGGGCCCTAAAGGGAGCAATTGGTCCAATTGGCTTAAGGCCGTCCCTAGTTAAGATACTTGGGAAGATCAGGTCAAACTAAAGACTAACAAAATTGGTATTTGATGCTTCTTGGCCAAAACTGCAGCATTGAGGAGTAGCATGTCTACCTGTTGTCTGTTGTTTCAGTGAGCTAGTACTATAAAAATCCAACTCTGCATGTTGACCTAATACTAAACAGACTTTATCATCATCTCATCACATGCTAAGGTGTCCCCCGCCATGGTATAGCTAAGAATTGCTCACTGCATAGTGCTATATAACCACCACCCATTCATCAACAGAAATGTACTGATGTCGTAGGGAAACATTTAAAGATGGACCAATTTCAACATTTAAATCAGAGAAGCAAATGCTATTAACGTGAAATAACCTTTGACCATTAGTTTATCATTATAGAACATCTATTACATATATTCCAGATGGATATCAAGTGGTTAATCTATATATATGTGACCTTGACCTCAATTGACATTTTACACTAGAACCATATTTATCATAGGAACTGTTTTGATTTATCATATTATGTTCAGTTATTTAAATAAAATCTGAACAATATGTAACACAATCAATTCACTGGTTCTAAGTTATATCACAGATAAGACAAAGACATCAGATGTGATGCTATGGTTTATAAATACTATATTTCTTTAGACTATATATATTTAGACCCAATAGTCCATAGACACTCATAGTAGATAAAGGTAATAACAAAATTACCGAACTCCGAACAATCTTACAAAGGGAAAGTCAAAACTCATAATTATATAAACAGACAAAATCAGTCAACAACCGGAAAACTGTGAAAACCGTAATGACCCTGACATAGACTTGTATTCCATATAGATTTTTAGTCCACATAGACCTATTGTCCCCATAGATTTTTTATTCCACATAGACAAATAGTCCACAGAGATTTATGGTCCACATAGACATATAGTCGACATAGACCTATAGTCCACATAGACTTGTAGTACATATGTATGCTTTGTCAACATAGACAAATAGTCGACATAGACATATAGTCAACACAGACCTATAGTCCACATAGATATGTAGTCCACACATACGTATAGCCCACATAGGCCTTATAGTCCACATAGACAAAAAGTCCACATAGACAAATAGTCCACATAGACATAATAATCAACATAGACATGTAGTCCTCAAAGGCTTCCATTCCATATAGATCTATAGTCCACACAGACCTACAGTCCACATATACTTCTAGTCCACATAGACCTATAGTCCACACAGACCTATAGTCCACATAGACCTTCAGTCCACATAGACCTATAGACCACACAGACTTCTAGTCCACATGGACCTATAGTCCACACAGACCTATAGTCAACACAGACATATAGTCTACATAGACCTAATAGTCCAAATAGACTTCCAGTCTACATATGCTTAGTCCACAAAGACAAATAAACCACATACACCTAATAGTCCAAATAGACCTATAGTCCACAGATCTTTAGTCTACATAGACCTAATAGTCCACTGAGAAAAATAGTCCACATATATTTTTATAGATATAAATATGAGCAAACTGACAGACCCAAATAAAGCATAACGACTAAATTAGAAAAACACCAATTAAATATCCATTAGAAAAATGTCTTTCAAGTATAAATAATAGCAAGTCTACAACTATATTGGTCACTAATATCTAGGCTGCATGCCAAAGTTAAATAAATTCTTTACATATATTTTGTGCAAATATAATTTTCTGTGGAAATATTTTTTAAGACTTACCGGACAAAAGCTAGGGTATGGCGACGACTATGGGCAGATCCAATTAATCTATGGGCCCTTAAATCTGCCAAATCTCCCGATTCAGCTTCCATTACAGCTTATAATCCAGAGCAAGTTAAATTCTTGAATGTATAAATAAAAAACACAATTCTCTCAATTTTCCTATACAATCTGTAATGTCCAATAAAATCCTTGTAAGTTGGTGTCTAAGATACGACTGGTATGAAATCAGGTTTGTATAGTATAACAGTAAAAGCCATCCACTATCAATAGTATCACTACCACTAGAACAAATCAAATTATCCAAGAGGAAAGGACATGTTCATTAAATAAAATACTGACAGCCATCAAATTTTCAGGAAAAAGCTATTTAACAAATACAATTAATATCCTCTGGCTAAGTTTGAAAGTTCTATGTATACCTGTGTATATAGTCAATAATCTTAGGATTAGTTACAACGTCATACACACATTAATCTTGAACTTTTAACTATAGGGTTATTCCATGAATTACTTTACTTCATAGCCTTTTTAACCAGGAGATAGAAATCAATCACCGAAGATCAGAAACGTATTGATTTAAACACAGGGGTTTTAATGTGTTATATTACACCATCTATACCTTAGCATGTGTTACAGGACTTTATAACATTGAGAAACTATCAATGAAATGTCATAAGTCAAAACATATTGTAATGTTGTTTGTAAATTCAATTGGTTCATATGCAACCATGAAATTTTAATTGTAAAGGTATGCTTATTAGCATAAGTCTATCACTTCCTTACCACCTTCAGTAATTAGCCTAGATCTGTTACATAGGTATTTCCTTAACATGCTCGTGTCAATGGCCTTACTTCAGGAGAAAATCATGTTACATTTTAAAAAGAAGGAAGAGGAAATAGATCAAAGTGATATGTGTTTGTATGTTCTTCATTTTATTCTTTTTTAATCTTTTATCTACATTCCATAATAAAGGTTAGGTTTATGGTGTTTAATGCCACTTTCAACAATATTTCAGTTATATTGTGGTGGTCAGTTTTATTGGTGGAGCAAACCGTAATTACCCGGAGAAAACCACCTTCTATAATAAGAATGTCTATCGATTGCTATTATTTTATTTTTTGTCACAATGAATTAATTTCTAGTTTTCGCTCACTCCAAAAAACCAAACATAATTTTTTTTTTATCCAGGATTCACAGCAGTGAGTAAGGTCATTCACAATCTCAATACAGTCATCCATGGGGAAAAAAAGGTTAAATAGAGATATAACCTGTGTAAAGACAAGTACAAAACAGTAACATGTAAACATGTGGCAAATGTAAATACTTCAGGATAATTATTTAAATAACTACACGAAAAACTTAACATTTCACAGATATTTGCCAAAATCTAATGTGTTAACATTGTTTGGCATTTTATAAAATTTTTAACTATGATGACATTTACATCATTTTGTTTGTTTGTTTGTTTGATGGTGTTTAAAGTCACTTTCAACAATATTTCAGTTATATCGTGGCAGTCAGTTTTATTGGTGGAGGAAACCAGAGGACCCGGAGAGAAACCACCACCACCAACAAATATATCATTATGTGTACAAATGCCCAACAGAAAGAATAAGATATGGCAGGTAATTTTAGAAGACATTGACAGCACTAAATATACCCTATATACAGAAATGTGCCGAAAATGAAGCTATCTGTAATTTTATTGAAAATCTTCATTATGGGAATATTGATCCTGAAAACGTTTTAACGTTCTTTGAAAAACAATTGGTGCAGTTATCATAACAAAACATAAAAACTTCATACAGAAGTTTGTGAAAGAAAAAAAAACTATTGGAGGAGTTATAAAATTAAAATTATTTTATTGTAAATAGCAGGTATGATAGGCCTGACCCAAATACATGCAAAATACCACACAATTTTGACAATAAAGTGAAAATATTATGATATATAATATGATTTCATACTATAAACAACAATACAAGACAATTCACTCAATAATAAATATTTAATTTAAGGTAGTAATTGTAACACTAACACCAGAACAGTGTGATTTGTCTTAGGGTCAATGGTTTCTTTTATAAAAGGGCATAATGCATTTGAATCCTTAAAGGACTGAGGATAAATAAGATTTCAATATAATAATTACAAAATATGTATGCTTCCTATGCTCCCTATCAGATCTGAATGTTAAGGCTTCAGATACCAAGTAGAGAAACGGAGATTCCTTATGCCTGCTCTCCAGAACTTAATATTACCACATCAGATACCAAGTAGAGAAATGGAGATTCCTTATGCCTGCTCTCCAGAACTTAATATTACCACATCAGATACCAAGTAGAGAAATGGAGATTCCTTATGCCTGCTCACCAGAACTTAATATTACCACATCAGATACCAAGCAGAGAAATGGAGATTCCTTATGCCTGCTCACCAGAACTTAATATTACCACATCAGATACCAAGTAGAGAAATGGAGATTCCTTATGTCTGCTCTCCAGAACTTAATATTACCCCATCAGATACCAAGTAGAGAAATGGAGATTCCTTATGCCTGCTCACCAGATCTTAATATTACCACATCAGATACCAAGCAGAGAAATGGAGATTCCTTATGCCTGCTCACCAGAACTTAATATTACCACATCAGATACCAAGTAGAGAAATGGAGATTCCTTATGCCTGCTCACCAGAACTTAATATTACCACATCAGATACCAAGTAGAGAAATGGAGATTCCTTATGCCTGCTCACCAGAACTTAATATTACCACATCAGATACCAAGCAGAGAAATGGAGATTCCTTATGCCTGCTCACCAGAACTTAATATTACCACATCAGATACCAAGCAGAGAAATGGAGATTCCTTATGCCTGCTCACCAGAACTTAATATTACCACATCAGATACCAAATAGAGAAATGGAGATTCCTTATGCCTGCTCACCAGAACTTAATATTACCACATCAGATACCAAGTAGAGAAATGGAAATTCCTTATGCCTGCTCACCAGAACTTAATATTACCACATCAGATACCAAGTAGAGAAATGGAGATTCCTTATGCCTGCTCACCAGAACTTAATATTACCACATCATATACCAAGCAGAGAAATGGAGATTCCTTATGCCTGCTCACCAGAACTTAATATTACCACATCAGATACCAAGTAGAGAAATGGAGATTCCTTATGTCTGCTCTCCAGAACTTAATATTACCACATCAGATACCAAGTAGAGAAATGGAGATTCCTTATGCCTGCTCACCAGAACTTAATATTACCACATCAGATACCAAGTAGAGAAATGGAGATTCCTTATGCCTGCTCACCAGAACTTAATATTACCATATCAGATACCAAGCAGAGAAATGGAGATTCCTTATGCCTGCTCACCAGAACTTAATATTACCACATCAGATACCAAGTAGAGAAATGGAGATTCGCTATGTTTCTTCACCAGAACTTAATATTACCACATCAGATACCAAGTAGAGAAATGGAGATTCCTTATTACCACATCAGATACCAAGCAGAGAAATGGAGATTCATTGTGGTTCCTTATCAAATCTAAAAGTCAAGGGATTTAATACCAGTTAGTGAAGAAAAATCTCTATATCTCCCCATCAGATCTGAAAGTTAAGATCTTTAAGTCTTTATCACCGGTCGCATCAATAAATTTGATAAGTTTCTCTGTTAATTGTCATTAGAATAGTCAATACTGTGATTAATCACTGAAATTAAGTGCGGAGACATATCAATTAAAGGGGCATTATCTGTCAAAATTGTAAATTTTTGTTACTCTTAAAAACTATCAGATATGATTGATGCCTTAATAAAACATGTTTCTGTAACTTATAAATGTTATGAAATGTACGCGCATCGGGGGGAAAAGGTGCAACTGCTCGTGTTTTGAGATCGATCAAGAAATGGACGCCATCTTATTAATTATCGGCATTGATTACGGAGTTTGCTGAATCGTCATTAAATCAGTACAACAATGCACTTATTTCTTATTTTCTGTGAATCTGCTTTTAGTCGGCATTAACTACGGACAAAGAACCATGCAAGTTTGCAGTTAATAAGCGACAAAATACAAATTATTCGTTTTACCTGTCACTAGTAAGGTCATTTGCATACGGAGAAAGCAAGGTCAAATTATTTGCTTGCAAGGAAATAATAAATCGATGGTAATTTTCGTTCTCAAAAGGCGAAAAGTGGTATGATAAGCTGTTTAATGTGAAATATTTACCTTTATTTCATCATTTTAAAGCTATTTACCAATTTCCAAAACATATAATTTTTTGGGTCAAAATCGTAGCTAATGCCTCTATAATTAATCAATATTACATTTTTTTTTAATTAAGAACTATTCCCGACCTTCAATAGTATTTTCTAATACCTTTTGTAATTGTTAGGTGTATTGAAGTTAATGACTTATCTTTCTCTAATGCACAATATGAAAAGTAATACTCTTAATATGTTCTGCAATATTATTGTAAAGGCAAACATATAACTAATATAACATGTATTAAAAAACTAATTTCCAAGAATCAAGAATCTTTAGACACTGAGTTACACAATTTGAAAAGAACGAACAAATAAGTTTGCTAAATAATTGAATATCATAAAAACCAGAAAATTCTGGTTCAGTAAAATGCACAGTAGGATCTACTGGTACAGTAAATTTTACAGTAGGATCCACTGGTACAGTAAATTTTACAGTAGGATCTACTGGTACAGTAAATTTTACAGTAGGATCCACTGGTATAGTAAATTCTACAGTAGGTTCTACTGGTACAGTAAATTATACAGTTGGTTATACTGGTACAGTAAATTCTACAGTAGATTCTACTGGTACAGTAAATTTTACAGTAGAATCCACTGGTACAGTAAAATCTACAGTAGGATCCACTGGTATAGTAAATTTTACAGTAGGATCCACTGGTACAGTAAAATATACAGTAGAATCCACTGGTACAGTAAAATCTACAGTAGGATCCACTGGTACAGTAAATTTTACAGTAGGATCCACTGGTACAGTAAAATCTACAGTAGGATCCACTGGTACAGTAAAATCTACAGTAGGATCCACTGGTTCATTAAATTTTACAGTAGGATCCACTGGTACAGTAAAATCTACAGTAGGATCCACTGGTACAGTAAAATCTACAGTAGGATCCACTGGTACAGTAAAATCTACAGTAGGATCCACTGGTACAGTAAAATCTACAGTAGGATCCACTGGTACAGTAAAATCTACAGTAGGATTCACTGATACAATAAATTTTACAGTAGGATCCACTGGTACAGTAAAATCTACAGTAGGATCCACTGGTACAGTAAATTTTACAGTAGGATCCACTGGTACAGTAAAATCTACAGTAGGATCCACTGGTACACTAAAATCTACAGTAGGATCCATTGGTACAGTAAATTTTACAGTAGGATCCACTGGTATAGTAAAATCTACAGTAGGATCCACTGGTACAGTAAATTCTATAGTAGGTTCTACTGGTACAGTAAAATCTACAGTAGGATCCACTGGTACAGTAAATTCTACAGTAGGATCCACTGGTACAGTAAATTCTACAGTATGTTCTACTGGTACAGTAAATTATACAGTAGGTTCTACTGGTACAATAAATTATACAGTAGGTTCTACTGGTACAGTAAATTATACGGTAGGTTCTACTGGTACAGTAAATTATACAGTAGGTTCCACTGGTACTGTAAATTATACAGTAGGTTCTACTGGTACAGTAAATTATACAGTAGGTTCTACTGGTACAGTAAATTATACAGTAGGTTCTACTGGTACAGTAAATTATACAGTAGGTTCTACTGGTACAGTAAATTATACAGTAGGTTCTACTGGTACAGTAAATTATACAGTAGGTTCTACTGGTACAGTAAATTATACAGTAGGTTCTACTGGTACAGTAAATTCTACAGTAGGTTCTACTGGTACAGTAAATTATACAGTAGGTTCTACTGGTACTGTAAATTTTACAGTAGGTTCTACTGGTACAGTAAATTCTACAGTAGGTTCTACTGGTACAGTAAATTATACAGTAGGTTCTACTGGTACTGTAAATTCTACAGTAGGTTCTACTGGTACAGTACATTCTACAGTAGGTTCTACTGGTACAGTAAATTATACAGTAGGTTCTACTGGTACTGTAAATTCTACAGTAGGTTTTACTGGTACAGTAAATTATACAGTAGGTTCTACTGGTACAGTAAATTATACAGTAGGTTCTACTGGTACTGTAAATTCTACAGTAGGTTCTACTGGTACAGTAAATTATACAGTAGGTCCTACTGGTACATTAAATTTTACAGTAGGATCCACTGGTACAGTAAATTATACAGTAGGATCCACTGGTACAGTAAATTTTACAGTAGGATCTACTGGTACAGTAAATTTTACAGTAGGATCCACTGGTATAGTAAATTATACAGTAGGTTCTACTGGTACAGTAAATTCTACAGTAGGTTCTACTGGTACAGTAAATTATACAGTAGGTTCTACTGGTACAGTAAATTCTACAGTAGGTTCTACTGGTACAGTAAATTATATAGTAGGTTCTACTGGCACATTAAAATCCATAGTAGGTTGTACTGTTACAGTAAAATTCACAGCAGAGTCTGCTGGTAAAGAAAAATTCACAGTATGTTCTACTCCTATACCTAAATTCATAAAATGTTGATCCATCATTTTTTTCTGTTTACTTGACAAGATTAATAATTGTTATAATACTATGTGATGGACTCCATCAAAACAAATTTTAGATTCCTAACAATCAAGTGTTGTGATAAATCTGTGATCTATTTCTTGTTAGACCATTTTCTGGCTATAACTTTTCCTCCTTTATAAGAAACAAGATTGAAAACTCATTAGATAGCCTTCATTTAATTATACACTGAAAACAACATTGAAAACACATTACATAGATGGATAAATGAGAAAATGAAATGAAAATTTCCTTATTTTTCTATTAATCACAAAAATAATTGTAAAATTTATCAACAAATATTGTAATTCATCAAAGACATCTATACAATAGGACAAAAATTTAACAAGTTAATGGAACACATGCAGTTTTTCTACTAGAATTAATTTCTTTCTAGAAAATTAGTTAGAGTTGTAATGAGTTAAAGATCTTGTTGTACACTACAGGCAGAATACTTCAGTAACATTACATACTATATAGTAAGTCTCTGACAAGGAAGTCTTCCTTTAATAACTGATTGTCATAAACTGGACAAATAATTTACATTCACGTTTCAGATGACAAAACGTATTAATGTTGTGTAAATAATTGATGTTTTGCATGATAGTGTCCTAAACCTAATCAGTCAGAAAAATCTGTTAACACCAGGAAATATTGGCTGGAAACTGATGGTTCACATTCTACAGGGTTGATTTTACTTCTTTCTAACCAGAGGTTAACAAAGAGGCTGTAATCAATCTACTGATGAAGAGATTGTTTTAAACAAACCCTCGTGATTTAAAATCAACTCCATTACTTTGTCATATTTACACAGTAATATTGATTCAATTTTGAACTGAAAATGCAAAATATTTTTTTAAACTATTTGAAGAAATTTCTAAAAAAATGTTTTGCAATGGTGGTGGTCTTTGAGTGGAAGGCAAGGCTGTCAAGAGTAATTTTCAAAAGGAGACCATAATTTTTTTAACTGTTAAATTTGCATGTATGCTTTTGTTGTTTTTAACTGTTTATATTTATTTTTGCAGTGTATGTCGGTCAAAAGCTGGCTAGAGCTTGTGTTGTATTTGTTGTTTTTACATGCCAACTTTAAATAAAACTTATCTTATCTATCTTATCATCAACATATATATGATTGGTTCAAATTGGCTGAATTTTGTTCAATTTTCAACTCAAAATATGCCTAATTTACATAATCAAATAATTAAAGGTTAAAGATTAATGCTTTACACAAAAAAAATGTGTATTGCCCACATTGTTTCATCTTTTGGAGCAGATACCTGTTAGCAGTGCTAATTGTGCTATCTACAATTAGTTGAAGAAATGTACATTCATATTACACTGATGGTAAAATTAAATGTGACATATCTAGTAACAGGTTAAATCCCCCCCCCCCCCCTTTCCCTTTAACCCCTATCAAACATAATCACCCTAATATATTAAAATAAAGTATTTTTTATACAATTTAGATAATTCAAAAATATCAATGCATTTCAGCTAAGCAAGGACAACAAATTATAGCCCTATGACTGTGATAGTAACCAGTATTGTTTAATTTATTCTGTTATTTGTGTGATAATAAACTTCTCCTCTTAATCAAGCATTTCATTGTGATGTATAGCTGCCTTGTTTGTGTAATAATTAAATTATGACTTGATTATTTGTTCTTTCGTTATTGACAAAATTCTTATCACGTTCCTATCAGAAGCACATCAAGGAGACCCAAGCCAATTATGCAAATTCTCAATATTGCACTGAAAACTTGCTTGCTCAAGCTAAACAAAACCTGCTACCATGATGACTGTCTCAAGATAGCTGTCATTAAACACATCTCAAGATCAGTGCCATCTTGACCCATGGGCACACTGAGCAGTTGCCCAGGGGCCCCACGAGCATAGGGGCCCCATGCTGATCTGTTCATGTTGTGTACAGCATGTTTTTTAATTCTTAAACACTAATTTTGTTGGAAGTACCAATACAATAGATATATGTTTAATTTTATTGACCATTTACATTTTTATTCCTGTCAGTGGTTGAGTATGTAGGTGCCCTAGTGCACTGCTTTGGCCAGAGGCTTATAATGCTGTGAAGACGGCACTGCTCAAGATAACTGTCATTAAACACACCAAGTAATTATGAGGTTGTAAGCTCAGGCCAGTCTATCACAAGTGCAATGAGAGATAATAAGTGTCTGAGGGCTAGTTTAAACAGTCAAATTCTTGACAGCTTAAAACTTGAAAAACTTATCATACAATCTGCACCTCACAAGCCACTTTCCTGGTTTCGTTTCATAGACGACGTTGACATGAAGTGGACCGAGTCGGAAGAAAACCTCAATCGTTTCTATTGACCATGCCAACAATGTTCACCCCACTATAAAATTCACCCATGAAACATCTAGAAATAACATCTCCTTTCTGGATACTTACACCACCTGTGAAAATGGTATTATGTCAACTGACATATACAACAAACCGACAGATAAACATCAGTACCTGTCCCCACAGAGTTGTCATCCTAAACATTGCACCAAAAGTATTTCGTACAGCCAAGCTCTCCGAATCAAACGCATCTGCTCCAACGAACAAACCACCAAAAAACGGCTTGGGGGACTGAAATGTCATATGAAAAAGAGGGGTTACAACAATGCGAGCATTAACCATTGTTTTAACAAAGCAAGTGGTATTGACAGAAAAGACCTCATCCAATATAAAGAAAAGAACGCGAACAACAGAGTGCCATTTGTCATTACATACCATCCTGTGCTCAGTAATTTATCCAGCATCGTTCGTGAGCACTGGACAACCATACAAAAACACCCAGAACTGTGTCAAATCTTCAAAGAACCACCCGTCTTGGCCTTCAGGAAACCCAAAAGTTTGAAAGACATCTTGGTGAGAGCTGACATCTCCCCTCGATCTGCCTACAATGGTCAGTGTCAAAAATGTGATTCGAGACGATGTATGACGTGCAAAAACATCCAATGCACACAAAAATTCAGCAGCACACATACAGGAGAAAAATTCATCATATACTGCAATGCCAACTGCAAGACAGAAAATATTATCTACCTCCTGGAATGTGCAATTTGTGGTCTTCAATACATTGGAGAAACTAAACAACAACTTAGTAAACGCTTGAATGGCCACAGAAGCGATGCAAATTGCAAACCTGACCTTCCACTCAGCAGACATCTAAGATCGACGGGCCACCATGATTCTTTCGGCAAACTGAAGATCACCATAATTGACCATAACCCCAAGTGGGATGATAAAAGCAGACAGGAAAGGGAAAGCTTCTGGATTAGAAAACTTAAGACCTTATCACCGAATGGAATCAATGAGAAAAACTAATATCCTCTCTTGACTCCTATTCGTGTTGATCTCCTCCAGTCATATTAGGACATACAGTTTGCTCTATTGGCCCAAAGTATATATTCCACACTGTGGTGGGCCATTTTTTGGAATGAGTTTGGGTATCATACCGTTTTCAACAATATTTTGACAGTGCTATTTGATACATTTACCAATAATGTCTCATTTTTATATTTATTTTTATTTCTAATTTAACATTTATTTAAATGTGTAGCCCTATTGTATATTTATATTATTGTTATTGTACTTTTATTAATTTATATGTAGGATTTCCATTCTTTTATGCATGTAGTTTCATATGTGCATCTTCTGGTTCTTTTGTGCCGTACATGGACCGTCAAAAACTTTTTTTTGAAATTTGAAAAGTCGCCATATTGTTTCGAGATTTTATTTAATTAAACATTGATAAAGTCCCTCGGTGGGATGAAAATTTTGTCATTCTACGAAGTGTTTAATTCTTTATCACTTTGTTTTGTGTACTTGGTGTTGTTTTACAAACCATTTTAGACGTTTATAATTGTTTTACTTGTATAGTATCGTTATACCATAATGATCCAACACCCCGTAAGATTGATCGATCGTTGACTGGTTTTTCAGACGTTGTATATATATATATATACGTCTGAAAATTAAACCAAACAGTGTTAGAATTAGATTTTAGAGCTGTCAAATTTTTGTTCTTCCCTCGACGGGATTTGAACCCACACCATTGATACACTGCAGCACAATTCGCTTAGCCTTACGTTCAGCACCCTAGACCACTCGACCACATCCACTCCCTTAAAAAGGAGCTTCAATAGTCGTAGTGTTACCTTGTCTCGTAAGGAAAATCTAGGGATAGACGTAAGACATGTGTATAAGCGTGTGTAGATGGTACATATATACTTAATATTATAATTTGACAGCAATCTAACTCAGCAATTTTTAATATATATATATATAATTTGCTAAAGTGTGGTTAAAAGGCAAAAATATCAAAACAATAGAAACACACACTGTTCAATTACAAGGTTGTTAAATTAAACATCAAAACAATAGAAACACACACTGTTTAATTACAAGGTCATTAAATAGAATCCGTGTGTGTTATGTTTTTCTTTTCTTTTTCCCCCGAGTCAAAGACCTTTTATATTGAAAATTCTGTCCATTCTTACATTTTTTGTTTCCTGTATTCATCGTTTTTATCATTTAATATGTCTAATGCTGTAATAGTGCTTTTGCATAATATGGTTTTTTTTTATTAAGAAGCCAGATGATTTTGACAGGGTAATTTTGCATTGTGGTGATTTAACTTGAATATCTACTACTAATTTGCTTTACGATGTAGTAGTCTTCAGTTTCCTGTGTTAATAAACAAAATGCAACCATTTTCTTGATTGTTTTAACCATATATATTATATAGTTAAACTAAAGGCACCACAGAGCATACAATCTGATGAACAGTTGCAATAGGTTTGCTCCTCTGAAAAAGTTATTAATCAGCATTGAAATATTCTAACACCTTACAAAACAAATATAAATCACATTTTTTTAGTTATATATGTATTGCCATTGGGGATTCTAACATCAAAAGGGGAGGGTTGGAATCCCTTTAACTGGTTTAACCCTGCAACATTGTTATGCCTGTCCCAAGTCAAGACCTGGATTTCCAATGCCACATGGGGAAGAGGAGGGAGGTTATGGTGTTAAATGCCACTTTCAACAATATTTCAGCTATATCGTGGAGTTCTGTTTTATTGGTGGAGGAAACCAGAGTACCCAGAGAAAACCACAGACCTGCCGCAAGTCATTGACCAACTTTATCACATAATGTTGTATCGAGTACACCTCGCCATGGGCGGGATTCAAGTTCACAACGTTAGTCCAACGTCATATATCATGGTTTTTTCATAATTTAATTTGAAGAAATCAGCATACATTCATTTCATAATCAAAATTGTTACTTTTTGTGTATTCCATACAAAAATATTGCACAATAAACTAATTTAACAATTGTACAATGTTTAAAGTAGCAATAACAAACAAGGGAGATAATTTGCATATTATATTTAATGGCAAGTAGAAAATGCCCTGATATTTCTAAAACAGTTGTTATTAAAGTATAAATTTACATGATTCAATAAATTACCTAATAAAATAAAAGCTCATCAGTATAAAGCAACAGTTAAAACCAACTTATATAATAGCATGACATGCAGAAATCTTCTCAATATGAATAATCCTTTTTGTTACTGCAGTCCTTTGGGGTGAATTTAAATTTCCATAGATCTTCCAAGAACTATCCAAGCTATCTTTGTTTTAAATTAACCAAATGGCTTTGGAAAAAATACATTTCAATGTTGGTTTTTTTCAGTAAACAGGCTTAAAATAATATTTGTTCAAAAACAGCACTATTACATTCAGAATATATGTTTATCATGTAGCTACAGTGTAAATGTTAAGTTTATTCTAAAACAAAATGTAATGCCCATTTAAATTTTTTTATATATTTAGTAAAAGCAGCCATCTTGGATAGATATTACTCAAAGGAAACCACCCAAGGACCATTCAAGCCATGTAGTTTCAGATAAGAATATTTTCAAATGATTTTTGGTCAAAATACACCTAATATGCATAATGAATCATCAAAATAGGTTAAATTTCACAGAAGTAAAAATTAAACAATTCATTATCATGTAGCTGCAGTTCAAATTTCACTCCAGTCTTAGATGAACTGTAAAAGTTTTACCATTTAAAGAAATTTCTATTTTTAGTATCAGTGGTAATCTTAATCTATTACTAACAAGGACTATATAAAAAAAAGTCATTTCTCATGAAAAGGCTTAATATTAGATGTATTATTTTATGAAATAATAGATAATCTTTTCTCTTTTTTGTGATCTTAATATTTCCAGACACAATCAATAATGGTATTTTATTCTGTAGGAAATGAGAAAAACTTGACCTTATTGATATACAATTTCAAATAAATGTGGCCCAATGATAACAAAGGAATATAAATTGTGAAGTATAATTAGTCCTTCTACTCTCTGTATACTCCACCATCATTCCTCGCTAAATCTAGTCATCAAAGTACAGCCAACAAAACTGCTGAAACATCAATCATTGGTTGTTTTTAAATCTGCAGCAACCAATATATACAATCTTAAAAACATTTTGTAATCTTGTTTAAGTGTAAAATGACAATGTTTTTTCTTATAATGTTAGAGCCTGCTTTTATGAGCTAATCATGTGAAGCCTATTTTTGGTCTGTACTAGCATGTCGCTCAGTGTTTTATCTTATAATTTAGACCCTACTTTTATGAGCTAATCATGTGATGCCTATATTTGGTCTGTACTAGCATGTCGCTCAGTGTTTTATCTTATAATTTAGACCCTACTTTTATGAGCTAATCATGTGATGCCTATATTTGGTCTGTATGTGGCTCAATGTTTTATCTTATAATTTAGACCTTACTTTTATGTGCTAATCATGTGATGCCTATATTTGGTCTGTACTAGCATGTGGCTCAATGTTTTATATTATAATTTAGACCCTACTTTTATGTGCTAATCATGTGATGCCTATTGTTGGTCTGTACTAGCATATCGCTCAGTGTTTTATCTTATAATTTAGACCCTACTTTTATGTGCTAATCATGTGATGCCTATATTTGGTCTGTACTAGCATGTGGCTCAATGTTTTATCTTATAATTTAGACCCTACTTTTATGAGCTAATCATGAGATGCCTATATTTGGTCTGTACTAGCATGTCACTCAGTGTTTTATCTTATAATTTAGACCCTAATTTTATGTGCTAATCATGTGATGCCTATATTTGGTCTGTACTAGCATGTCGCTCAGTGTTTTATCTTATAATTTAGACCTTACTTTTATGTGCTAATCATGTGATGCCTATATTTGGTCTGTACTAGCATGTCGCTCAGTGTTTTATCTTATAATTTAGACCCTACTTTTATGAGCTAATCATGTGATGCCTATATTTGGTCTGTACTAGCATGTGGCTCAATATTTTATCTTATAATTTAGACCCTACTTTTATGTGCTAATCATGTGATGCCTATATTTGGTCTGTACTAGCATGTGGCTCAATGTTTTATCTTATAATTTAGACCTTACTTTTATGAGCTAATCATATGAAGCCTATTTTTGGTCTGTACTAGCATGTGGCTCAATGTTTTATCTTATAATTTAGACCCTACTTTTATGAGCTAATCATGTGAAGCCTATTTTTGGTCTGTACTAGCATGTGGCTCAATGTTTTATCTTATAATTTAGACCCTACTTTTATGAGCTAATCATGTGAAGCCTATTTTTGGTCTGTACTAGCATGTGGCTCAATGTTTTATATTATAATTTAGTCCCTACTTTTATGTGCTAATCATGTGATGCCTATTGTTGGTCTGTACTAGCATGTCACTCAGTGTTTTATCTTATAATTTAGACCCTAATTTTATGTGCTAATCATGTGATGCCTATATTTGGTCTGTACTAGCATGTCACTCAGTGTTTTATCTTATAATTTAGACCCTGCTTTTATGAGCTAATCATGTGATGCCTATATTTGGTCTGTACTAGCATGTGGCTCAATGTTTTATCTTATAATTTAGACCCTACTTTTATGTGCTAATCATGTGATGCCTATATTTGGTCTGTACTAGCATGTGGCTCAATGTTTTATCTTATAATTTAGACCCTACTTTTATGAGCTAATCATGTGAAGCCTATTTTTGGTCTGTACTAGCATGTGGCTCAATGTTTTATCTTATAATTTAGACCCTACTTTTATGTGCTAATCATGTGATGCCTATATTTGGTCTGTACTAGCATGTGGCTCAATGTTTTATCTTATAATTTAGACCCTACTTTTATGAGCTAATCATGTGAAGCCTATTTTTGGTCTGTACTAGCATGTGGCTCAATGTTTTATCTTATAATTTAGACCCTTATTTTATGAGCTAATCATGTGATGCCTATTTTTGGTCTGTACTAGCATGTCGCTCAGTGTTTTATCTTATAATTTAGACCCTAATTTTATGTGCTAATCATGTGATGCCTATATTTGGTCTGTACTAGCATGTGGCTCAATGTTTTATCTTATAATTTAGACCCTACTTTTATGAGCTAATCATGTGAAGCCTATTTTTGGTCTGTACTAGCATGTCGCGCAATGTTTTATCTTATAATTTAGACCTTACTTTTATGTGCTAATCATGTGAAGCCTATTTTTGGTCTGTACTAGCATGTGGCTCAATATTTTATCTTATAATTTAGACCCTACTTTTATGAGCTAATCATGTGAAGCCTATTTTTGGTCTGTACTAGCATGTGGCTCAATGTTTTATCTTATAATTTAGACCTTACTTTTATGAGCTAATCATGTGATGCCTATTTTTGGTCTGTACTAGCATGTCGCTCAGTGTTTTATCTTATAATTTAGACCCTAATTTTATGTGCTAATCATGTGATGCCTATATTTGGTCTGTACTAGCATGTGGCTCAATGTTTTATCTTATAATTTAGACCCTAATTTTATGAGCTAATCATGTGAAGCCTATTTTTGGTCTGTACTAGCATGTGGCTCAATGTTTTATCTTATAATTTAGACCCTACTTTTATGAGCTAATCATGTGATGCCTATTTTTGGTCTGTACTAGCATGTCGCTCAGTGTTTTATCTTATAATTTAGACCCTAATTTTATGTGCTAATCATGTGATGCCTATATTTGGTCTGTACTAGCATGTGGCTCAATGTTTTATCTTATAATTTAGACCCTACTTTTATGTGCTAATCATGTGATGCCTATATTTGGTCTGTACTAGCATGTGGCTCAATGTTTTATCTTATAATTTAGACCCTACTTTTATGAGCTAATCATGTGATGCCTATATTTGGTCTGTACTAGCATGTCGCTCAATGTTTTATCTTATAATTTAGACCCTACTTTTATGTGATAATCATGTGATGCCTATTTTTGGTCTGTACTAGCATGTGGCTCAATGTTTTATCTTATAATTTAGACCCTACTTTTATGTGCTAATCATGTGATGCCTATATTTGGTCTGTACTAGCATGTGGCTCAATGTTTTATCTTATAATTTAAACCCTACTTTTATGTGATAATCATGTGATGCCTATTTTTGGTCTGTACTAGCATGTGGCTCAATGTTTTATCTTATAATTTAGACCCTACTTTTATGTGCTAATCATGTGATGCCTATATTTGGTCTGTACTAGCATGTGGCTCAATGTTTTATCTTATAATTTAGACCCTACTTTTATGTGCTAATCATGTGATGCCTATATTTGGTCTGTACTAGCATGTGGCTCAATGTTTTATCTTATAATTTAGACCCTACTTTTATGAGCTAATCATGTGATGCCTATATTTGGTCTGTACTAGCATGTGGCTCAATGTTTTATCTTATAATTTAGACCTTACTTTTATGTGCTAATCATGTGATGCCTATATTTGGTCTGTACTAGCATGTGGCTCAATGTTTTATCTTATAATTTAGACCCTACTTTTATGTGCTAATCATGTGATGCCTATATTTGGTCTGTACTAGCATGTGGCTCAATGTTTTATCTTATAATTTAGACCCTACTTTTATGAGCTAATCATGTGAAGCCTATTTTTGGTCTGTACTAGCATGTGGCTCAATGTTTTATCTTATAATTTAGACCCTAATTTTATGTGCTAATCATATGATGCCTATATGTGGTCTGTACTAGCATGTGGCTCAATGTTTTATCTTATAATTTAGACCCTACTTTTATGAGCTAATCATGTGATGCCTATTTTTGGTGTGTACTAGCATGTGGCTCAATGTTTTATCTTATAATTTAGACCTTACTTTTATGTGATAATCATGTGATGCCTATATTTGGTCTGTACTAGCATGTGGCTCAATGTTTTATCTTATAATTTAGACCCTAATTTTATGAGCTAATCATGTGATGCCTATTTTTGGTCTGTACTAGCATGTGGCTCAATGTTTTATCTTATAATTCAAACCTTACTTTTATGTGCTAATCATGTGATGCCTATATTTGGTCTGTACTAGCATGTGGCTCAATGTTTTATCTTATAATTTAGACCTTACTTTTATGTGCTAATCATGTGATGCCTATATTTGGTCTGTACTAGCATGTGGCTCAATGTTTTATCTTATAATTTAGACCCTATTTTTATGTGCTAATCATGTGATGCCTTTATTTGGTCTGTACTAGCATGTGGCTCAATGTTTTATCTTATAATTTAGACCCTACTTTTATGTGCTAATCATGTGATGCCTATATTTGGTCTGTACTAGCATGTGGCTCAATGTTTTATCTTATAATTTAGACCCTACTTTTATGTGCTAATCATGTGATGCCTATATTTGGTCTGTACTAGCATGTGGCTCAATGTTTTATCTTATAATTTAGACCCTACTTTTATGTGCTAATCATGTGAAGCCTATATTTGGTCTGTACTAGCATGTGGCTCAATGTTTTATCTTATAATTTAGACCTTACTTTTATGTGCTAATCAAGTGATGCCTATATTTGGTCTGTACTAGCATGTGGCTCAATGTTTTATCTTATAATTTAGACCCTACTTTTATGTGCTAATCATGTAATGCCTATATTTGGTCTGTACTAGCATGTGGCTCAATGTTTTATCCTATAATTTAGACCCTACTTTTATGAGCTAATCATGTGAAGCCTATTTTTGGTCTGTACTAGCATGTGGCTCAATGTTTTATCTTATAATTTAGACCCTACTTTTATGAGCTAATCATGTGATGCCTATTTTTGGTCTGTACTAGCATGTGGCTCAATGTTTTATCTTATAATTCAAACCTTACTTTTATGTGCTAATCATGTGATGCCTATATTTGGTCTGTACTAGCATGTGGCTCAATGTTTTATCTTATAATTTAGACCTTACTTTTATGTGCTAATCATGTGATGCCTATATTTGGTCTGTACTAGCATGTGGCTCAATGTTTTATCTTATAATTTAGACCCTACTTTTATGTGCTAATCATGTGATGCCTATATTTGGTCTGTACTAGCATGTGGCTCAATGTTTTATCTTATAATTTAGACCCTACTTTTATGAGCTAATCATGTGAAGCCTATTTTTGGTCTGTACTAGCATGTGGCTCAATGTTTTATCTTATAATTTAGACCCTAATTTTATGTGCTAATCATATGATGCCTATATGTGGTCTGTACTAGCATGTGGCTCAATGTTTTATCTTATAATTTAGACCCTACTTTTATGAGCTAATCATGTGATGCCTATTTTTGGTGTGTACTAGCATGTGGCTCAATGTTTTATCTTATAATTTAGACCTTACTTTTATGTGATAATCATGTGATGCCTATATTTGGTCTGTACTAGCATGTGGCTCAATGTTTTATCTTATAATTTAGACCCTACTTTTATGAGCTAATCATGTGATGCCTATTTTTGGTCTGTACTAGCATGTGGCTCAATGTTTTATCTTATAATTCAAACCTTACTTTTATGTGCTAATCATGTGATGCCTATATTTGGTCTGTACTAGCATGTGGCTCAATGTTTTATCTTATAATTTAGACCTTACTTTTATGTGCTAATCATGTGATGCCTATATTTGGTCTGTACTAGCATGTGGCTCAATGTTTTATCTTATAATTTAGACCCTACTTTTATGTGCTAATCATGTGATGCCTATATTTGGTCTGTACTAGCATGTGGCTCAATGTTTTATCTTATAATTTAGACCCTACTTTTATGAGCTAATCATGTGAAGCCTATTTTTGGTCTGTACTAGCATGTGGCTCAATGTTTTATCTTATAATTTAGACCCTAATTTTATGTGCTAATCATATGATGCCTATATGTGGTCTGTACTAGCATGTGGCTCAATGTTTTATCTTATAATTTAGACCCTACTTTTATGAGCTAATCATGTGATGCCTATTTTTGGTGTGTACTAGCATGTGGCTCAATGTTTTATCTTATAATTTAGACCTTACTTTTATGTGATAATCATGTGATGCCTATATTTGGTCTGTACTAGCATGTGGCTCAATGTTTTATCTTATAATTTAGACCCTAATTTTATGAGCTAATCATGTGATGCCTATTTTTGGTCTGTACTAGCATGTGGCTCAATGTTTTATCTTATAATTCAAACCTTACTTTTATGTGCTAATCATGTGATGCCTATATTTGGTCTGTACTAGCATGTGGCTCAATGTTTTATCTTATAATTTAGACCTTACTTTTATGTGCTAATCATGTGATGCCTATATTTGGTCTGTACTAGCATGTGGCTCAATGTTTTATCTTATAATTTAGACCCTACTTTTATGTGCTAATCATGTGATGCCTATATTTGGTCTGTACTAGCATGTGGCTCAATGTTTTATCTTATAATTTAGACCCTATTTTTATGTGCTAATCATATGATGCCTTTATTTGGTCTGTACTAGCATGTGGCTCAATGTTTTATCTTATAATTTAGACCTTACTTTTATGTGCTAATCATGTGATGCCTATATTTGGTCTGTACTAGCATGTGGCTCAATGTTTTATCTTATAATTTAGACCCTACTTTTATGAGCTAATCATGTGAAGCCTATTTTTGGTCTGTACTAGCATGTGGCTCAATGTTTTATCTTATAATTTAGACCCTACTTTTATGAGCTAATCATGTGATGCCTATATTTGGTCTGTACTAGCATGTGGCTCAATGTTTTATCTTATAATTCAAACCTTACTTTTATGTGGTAATCATGTGATGCCTATATTTGGTCTGTACTAGCATGTGGCTCAATGTTTTATCTTATAATTTAGACCCTACTTTTATGTGCTAATCATGTGATGCCTATATTTGGTCTGTACTAGCATGTAGCTCAATGTTTTATCTTATAATTTAGACCCTACTTTTATGTGCTAATCATGTGATGCCTATATTTGGTCTGTACTAGCATGTGGCTCAATGTTTTATCTTATAATTTAGACCCTACTTTTATGAGCTAATGATGTGAAGCCTATTTTTGGTCTGTACTAGCATGTGGCTCAATGTTTTATCTTATAATTTAGACCCTACTTTTATGAGCTAATCATGTGAAGCCTATTTTTGGTCTGTACTAGCATGTGGCTCAATGTTTTATCTTATAATTTAGACCCTACTTTTATGTGCTAATCATGTGATGCCTATATTTGGTCTGTACTAGCATGTCGCTCAGGGTTTTATCTTATAATTTAGACCCTACTTGTATGAGCTAATCATGTGATGCCTATATTTGGTCTGTACTAGCATGTGGCTCAATGTTTTATCTTATAATTTAGACCCTACTTTTATGTGCTAATCATGTGATGCCTATATTTGGTCTGTACTAGCATGTGGCTCAATGTTTTATCTTATAATTTAGACCCTACTTTTATGAGCTAATCATGTGAAGCCTATTTTTGGTCTGTACTAGCATGTGGCTCAATGTTTTATCTTATAATTTAGACCCTACTTTTATGAGCTAATCATGTGAAGCCTATTTTTGGTCTGTACTAGCATGTGGCTCAATGTTTTATCTTATAATTTAGACCCTACTTTTATGAGCTAATCATGTGAAGCCTATTTTTGGTCTGTACTAGCATGTGGCTCAATGTTTTATCTTATAATTTAGACCCTACTTTTATGAGCTAATCATGTGATGCCTATTTTTGGTCTGTACTAGCATGTCGCTCAGTGTTTTATCTTATAATTTAAACCCTAATTTTATGTGCTAATCATGTGATGCCTATATTTGGTCTGTACTAGCATGTGGCTCAATGTTTTATCTTATAATTTAGACCCTACTTTTATGAGCTAATCATGTGAAGCCTATTTTTGGTCTGTACTAGCATGTCGCTCAATGTTTTATCTTATAATTTAGACCCTACTTTTATGTGCTAATCATGTGAAGCCTATTTTTGGTCTGTACTAGCATGTGGCTCAATGTTTTATCTTATAATTTAGACCCTACTTTTATGAGCTAATCATGTGAAGCCTATTTTTGGTCTGTACTAGCATGTGGCTCAATGTTTTATCTTATAATTTAGACCCTACTTTTATGTGCTAATCATGTGATGCCTATATTTGGTCTGTACTAGCATGTGGCTCAATGTTTTATCTTATAATTTAGACCCTACTTTTATGAGCTAATCATGTGAAGCCTATTTTTGGTCTGTACTAGCATGTGGCTCAATGTTTTATCTTATAATTTAGACCCTTATTTTATGAGCTAATCATGTGATGCCTATTTTTGGTCTGTACTAGCATGTCGCTCAGTGTTTTATCTTATAATTTAGACCCTACTTTTATGTGCTAATCATGTGATGCCTATATTTGGTCTGTACTAGCATGTGGCTCAATGTTTTATCTTATAATTTAGACCCTACTTTTATGAGCTAATCATGTGAAGCCTATTTTTGGTCTGTACTAGCATGTCGCGCAATGTTTTATCTTATAATTTAGACCTTACTTTTATGTGCTAATCATGTGAAGCCTATTTTTGGTCTGTACTAGCATGTGGCTCAATATTTTATCTTATAATTTAGACCCTACTTTTATGAGCTAATCATGTGAAGCCTATTTTTGGTCTGTACTAGCATGTGGCTCAATGTTTTATCTTATAATTTAGACCTTACTTTTATGAGCTAATCATGTGATGCCTATTTTTGGTCTGTACTAGCATGTCGCTCAGTGTTTTATCTTATAATTTAGACCCTAATTTTATGTGCTAATCATGTGATGCCTATATTTGGTCTGTACTAGCATGTGGCTCAATGTTTTATCTTATAATTTAGACCCTAATTTTATGAGCTAATCATGTGAAGCCTATTTTTGGTCTGTACTAGCATGTGGCTCAATGTTTTATCTTATAATTTAGACCCTACTTTTATGAGCTAATCATGTGATGCCTATTTTTGGTCTGTACTAGCATGTCGCTCAGTGTTTTATCTTATAATTTAGACCCTAATTTTATGTGCTAATCATGTGATGCCTATATTTGGTCTGTACTAGCATGTGGCTCAATGTTTTATCTTATAATTTAGACCCTACTTTTATGTGCTAATCATGTGATGCCTATATTTGGTCTGTACTAGCATGTGGCTCAATGTTTTATCTTATAATTTAGACCCTACTTTTATGAGCTAATCATGTGATGCCTATATTTGGTCTGTACTAGCATGTCGCTCAATGTTTTATCTTATAATTTAGACCCTACTTTTATGTGATAATCATGTGATGCCTATTTTTGGTCTGTACTAGCATGTGGCTCAATGTTTTATCTTATAATTTAGACCCTACTTTTATGTGCTAATCATGTGATGCCTATATTTGGTCTGTACTAGCATGTGGCTCAATGTTTTATCTTATAATTTAAACCCTACTTTTATGTGATAATCATGTGATGCCTATTTTTGGTCTGTACTAGCATGTGGCTCAATGTTTTATCTTATAATTTAGACCCTATTTTTATGTGCTAATCATGTGATGCCTATATTTGGTCTGTACTAGCATGTGGCTCAATGTTTTATCTTATAATTTAGACCCTACTTTTATGTGCTAATCATGTGATGCCTATATTTGGTCTGTACTAGCATGTGGCTCAATGTTTTATCTTATAATTTAGACCCTACTTTTATGAGCTAATCATGTGATGCCTATATTTGGTCTGTACTAGCATGTGGCTCAATGTTTTATCTTATAATTTAGACCTTACTTTTATGTGCTAATCATGTGATGCCTATATTTGGTCTGTACTAGCATGTGGCTCAATGTTTTATCTTATAATTTAGACCCTACTTTTATGTGCTAATCATGTGATGCCTATATTTGGTCTGTACTAGCATGTGGCTCAATGTTTTATCTTATAATTTAGACCCTATTTTTATGTGCTAATCATGTGATGCCTTTATTTGGTCTGTACTAGCATGTGGCTCAATGTTTTATCTTATAATTTAGACCCTACTTTTATGTGCTAATCATGTGATGCCTATATTTGGTCTGTACTAGCATGTGGCTCAATGTTTTATCTTATAATTTAGACCCTACTTTTATGTGCTAATCATGTGATGCCTATATTTGGTCTGTACTAGCATGTGGCTCAATGTTTTATCTTATAATTTAGACCCTACTTTTATGTGCTAATCATGTGAAGCCTATATTTGGTCTGTACTAGCATGTGGCTCAATGTTTTATCTTATAATTTAGACCTTACTTTTATGTGCTAATCAAGTGATGCCTATATTTGGTCTGTACTAGCATGTGGCTCAATGTTTTATCTTATAATTTAGACCCTACTTTTATGTGCTAATCATGTAATGCCTATATTTGGTCTGTACTAGCATGTGGCTCAATGTTTTATCCTATAATTTAGACCCTACTTTTATGAGCTAATCATGTGAAGCCTATTTTTGGTCTGTACTAGCATGTGGCTCAATGTTTTATCTTATAATTTAGACCCTACTTTTATGAGCTAATCATGTGATGCCTATTTTTGGTCTGTACTAGCATGTGGCTCAATGTTTTATCTTATAATTCAAACCTTACTTTTATGTGCTAATCATGTGATGCCTATATTTGGTCTGTACTAGCATGTGGCTCAATGTTTTATCTTATAATTTAGACCTTACTTTTATGTGCTAATCATGTGATGCCTATATTTGGTCTGTACTAGCATGTGGCTCAATGTTTTATCTTATAATTTAGACCCTACTTTTATGTGCTAATCATGTGATGCCTATATTTGGTCTGTACTAGCATGTGGCTCAATGTTTTATCTTATAATTTAGACCCTACTTTTATGAGCTAATCATGTGAAGCCTATTTTTGGTCTGTACTAGCATGTGGCTCAATGTTTTATCTTATAATTTAGACCCTAATTTTATGTGCTAATCATATGATGCCTATATGTGGTCTGTACTAGCATGTGGCTCAATGTTTTATCTTATAATTTAGACCCTACTTTTATGAGCTAATCATGTGATGCCTATTTTTGGTGTGTACTAGCATGTGGCTCAATGTTTTATCTTATAATTTAGACCTTACTTTTATGTGATAATCATGTGATGCCTATATTTGGTCTGTACTAGCATGTGGCTCAATGTTTTATCTTATAATTTAGACCCTACTTTTATGAGCTAATCATGTGATGCCTATTTTTGGTCTGTACTAGCATGTGGCTCAATGTTTTATCTTATAATTCAAACCTTACTTTTATGTGCTAATCATGTGATGCCTATATTTGGTCTGTACTAGCATGTGGCTCAATGTTTTATCTTATAATTTAGACCTTACTTTTATGTGCTAATCATGTGATGCCTATATTTGGTCTGTACTAGCATGTGGCTCAATGTTTTATCTTATAATTTAGACCCTACTTTTATGTGCTAATCATGTGATGCCTATATTTGGTCTGTACTAGCATGTGGCTCAATGTTTTATCTTATAATTTAGACCCTACTTTTATGAGCTAATCATGTGAAGCCTATTTTTGGTCTGTACTAGCATGTGGCTCAATGTTTTATCTTATAATTTAGACCCTAATTTTATGTGCTAATCATATGATGCCTATATGTGGTCTGTACTAGCATGTGGCTCAATGTTTTATCTTATAATTTAGACCCTACTTTTATGAGCTAATCATGTGATGCCTATTTTTGGTGTGTACTAGCATGTGGCTCAATGTTTTATCTTATAATTTAGACCTTACTTTTATGTGATAATCATGTGATGCCTATATTTGGTCTGTACTAGCATGTGGCTCAATGTTTTATCTTATAATTTAGACCCTAATTTTATGAGCTAATCATGTGATGCCTATTTTTGGTCTGTACTAGCATGTGGCTCAATGTTTTATCTTATAATTCAAACCTTACTTTTATGTGCTAATCATGTGATGCCTATATTTGGTCTGTACTAGCATGTGGCTCAATGTTTTATCTTATAATTTAGACCTTACTTTTATGTGCTAATCATGTGATGCCTATATTTGGTCTGTACTAGCATGTGGCTCAATGTTTTATCTTATAATTTAGACCCTACTTTTATGTGCTAATCATGTGATGCCTATATTTGGTCTGTACTAGCATGTGGCTCAATGTTTTATCTTATAATTTAGACCCTATTTTTATGTGCTAATCATATGATGCCTTTATTTGGTCTGTACTAGCATGTGGCTCAATGTTTTATCTTATAATTTAGACCTTACTTTTATGTGCTAATCATGTGATGCCTATATTTGGTCTGTACTAGCATGTGGCTCAATGTTTTATCTTATAATTTAGACCCTACTTTTATGAGCTAATCATGTGAAGCCTATTTTTGGTCTGTACTAGCATGTGGCTCAATGTTTTATCTTATAATTTAGACCCTACTTTTATGAGCTAATCATGTGATGCCTATATTTGGTCTGTACTAGCATGTGGCTCAATGTTTTATCTTATAATTCAAACCTTACTTTTATGTGGTAATCATGTGATGCCTATATTTGGTCTGTACTAGCATGTGGCTCAATGTTTTATCTTATAATTTAGACCCTACTTTTATGTGCTAATCATGTGATGCCTATATTTGGTCTGTACTAGCATGTAGCTCAATGTTTTATCTTATAATTTAGACCCTACTTTTATGTGCTAATCATGTGATGCCTATATTTGGTCTGTACTAGCATGTGGCTCAATGTTTTATCTTATAATTTAGACCCTACTTTTATGAGCTAATGATGTGAAGCCTATTTTTGGTCTGTACTAGCATGTGGCTCAATGTTTTATCTTATAATTTAGACCCTACTTTTATGAGCTAATCATGTGAAGCCTATTTTTGGTCTGTACTAGCATGTGGCTCAATGTTTTATCTTATAATTTAGACCCTACTTTTATGTGCTAATCATGTGATGCCTATATTTGGTCTGTACTAGCATGTCGCTCAGGGTTTTATCTTATAATTTAGACCCTACTTGTATGAGCTAATCATGTGATGCCTATATTTGGTCTGTACTAGCATGTGGCTCAATGTTTTATCTTATAATTTAGACCCTACTTTTATGTGCTAATCATGTGATGCCTATATTTGGTCTGTACTAGCATGTGGCTCAATGTTTTATCTTATAATTTAGACCCTACTTTTATGAGCTAATCATGTGAAGCCTATTTTTGGTCTGTACTAGCATGTGGCTCAATGTTTTATCTTATAATTTAGACCCTACTTTTATGAGCTAATCATGTGAAGCCTATTTTTGGTCTGTACTAGCATGTGGCTCAATGTTTTATCTTATAATTTAGACCCTACTTTTATGAGCTAATCATGTGAAGCCTATTTTTGGTCTGTACTAGCATGTGGCTCAATGTTTTATCTTATAATTTAGACCCTACTTTTATGAGCTAATCATGTGATGCCTATTTTTGGTCTGTACTAGCATGTCGCTCAGTGTTTTATCTTATAATTTAAACCCTAATTTTATGTGCTAATCATGTGATGCCTATATTTGGTCTGTACTAGCATGTGGCTCAATGTTTTATCTTATAATTTAGACCCTACTTTTATGAGCTAATCATGTGAAGCCTATTTTTGGTCTGTACTAGCATGTCGCTCAATGTTTTATCTTATAATTTAGACCCTACTTTTATGTGCTAATCATGTGAAGCCTATTTTTGGTCTGTACTAGCATGTGGCTCAATGTTTTATCTTATAATTTAGACCCTACTTTTATGAGCTAATCATGTGAAGCCTATTTTTGGTCTGTACTAGCATGTGGCTCAATGTTTTATCTTATAATTTAGACCCTACTTTTATGAGCTAATCATGTGATGCCTATTTTTGGTCTGTACTAGCATGTCGCTCAGTGTTTCATCTTATAATTTAGACCCTAATTTTATGTGCTAATCATGTGATGCCTATATTTGGTCTGTACTAGCATGTGGCTCAATGTTTTATCTTATAATTTAGACCCTACTTTTATGTGCTAATCATGTGATGCCTATATTTGGTCTGTACTAGCATGTGGCTCAATGTTTTATCTTATAATTTAGACCCTACTTTTATGAGCTAATCATGTGATGCCTATATTTGGTCTGTACTAGCATGTGGCTCAATGTTTTATCTTATAATTTAGACCCTACTTTTATGTGCTAATCATGTGATGCCTATATTTGGTCTGTACTAGCATGTGGCTCAATGTTTTATCTTATAATTCAAATCTTACTTTTATGTGCTAATCATGTGATGCCTATATTTGGTCTGTACTAGCATGTGGCTCAATGTTTTATCTTATAATTTAGACCCTACTTTTATGTGCTAATCATGTGATGCCTATATTTGGTCTGTACTAGCATGTGGCTCAATGTTTTATCTTATAATTTAGACCCTACTTTTATGTGCTAATCATGTGATGCCTATATTTGGTCTGTACTAGCATGTAGCTCAATGTTTTATCTTATAATTTAGACCCTACTTTTATGTGCTAATCATGTGATGCCTATATTTGGTCTGTACTAGCATGTGGCTCAATGTTTTATCTTATAATTTAGACCCTACTTTTATGAGCTAATCATGTGAAGCCTATTTTTGGTCTGTACTAGCATGTGGCTCAATGTTTTATCTTATAATTTAGACCCTACTTTTATGAGCTAATCATGTCAAGCCTATTTTTGGTCTGTACTAGCATGTGGCTCAATGTTTTATATTATAATTTAGTCCCTACTTTTATGTGCTAATCATGTGATGCCTATTGTTGGTCTGTACTAGCATGTCACTCAGTGTTTTATCTTATAATTTAGACCCTAATTTTATGTGCTAATCATGTGATGCCTATATTTGGTCTGTACTAGCATGTCGCTCAGTGTTTTATCTTATAATTTAGACCCTACTTGTATGAGCTAATCATGTGATGCCTATATTTGGTCTGTACTAGCATGTGGCTCAATGTTTTATCTTATAATTTAGACCCTACTTTTATGTGCTAATCATGTGATGCCTATATTTGGTCTGTACTAGCATGTGGCTCAATGTTTTATCTTATAATTTAGACCCTACTTTTATGAGCTAATCATGTGAAGCCTATTTTTGGTCTGTACTAGCATGTGGCTCAATGTTTTATCTTATAATTTAGACCCTACTTTTATGTGCTAATCATGTGATGCCTATATTTGGTCTGTACTAGCATGTGGCTCAATGTTTTATCTTATAATTTAGACCCTACTTTTATGAGCTAATCATGTGAAGCCTATTTTTGGTCTGTACTAGCATGTGGCTCAATGTTTTATCTTATAATTTAGACCCTACTTTTATGAGCTAATCATGTGATGCCTATTTTTGGTCTGTACTAGCATGTCGCTCAGTGTTTTATCTTATAATTTAGACCCTAATTTTATGTGCTAATCATGTGATGCCTATATTTGGTCTGTACTAGCATGTGGCTCAATGTTTTATCTTATAATTTAGACCCTACTTTTATGAGCTAATCATGTGAAGCCTATTTTTGGTCTGTACTAGCATGTCGCTCAATGTTTTATCTTATAATTTAGACCTTACTTTTATGTGCTAATCATGTGAAGCCTATTTTTGGTCTGTACTAGCATGTGGCTCAATGTTTTATCTTATAATTTAGACCCTACTTTTATGAGCTAATCATGTGAAGCCTATTTTTGGTCTGTACTAGCATGTGGCTCAATGTTTTATCTTATAATTTAGACCTTACTTTTATGAGCTAATCATGTGATGCCTATTTTTGGTCTGTACTAGCATGTCGCTCAGTGTTTTATCTTATAATTTAGACCCTAATTTTATGTGCTAATCATGTGATGCCTATATTTGGTCTGTACTAGCATGTGGCTCAATGTTTTATCTTATAATTTAGACCCTAATTTTATGAGCTAATCATGTGAAGCCTATTTTTGGTCTGTACTAGCATGTGGCTCAATGTTTTATCTTATAATTTAGACCCTACTTTTATGAGCTAATCATGTGATGCCTATTTTTGGTCTGTACTAGCATGATGCTCAGTGATTTATCTTATAATTTAGACCCTAATTTTATGTGCTAATCATGTGATGCCTATATTTGGTCTGTACTAGCATGTGGCTCAATGTTTTATCTTATAATTTAGACCCTACTTTTATGTGCTAATCATGTGATGCCTATATTTGGTCTGTACTAGCATGTGGCTTAATGTTTTATCTTATAATTTAGACCCTACTTTTATGAGCTAATCATGTGATGCCTATATTTGGTCTGTACTAGCATGTGGCTCAATGTTTTATCTTATAATTTAGACCCTACTTTTATGTGATAATCATGTGATGCCTATTTTTGGTCTGTACTAGCATGTGGCTCAATGTTTTATCTTATAATTTAGACCCTACTTTTATGTGCTAATCATGTGATGCCTATATTTGGTCTGTACTAGCATGTGGCTCAATGTTTTATCTTATAATTTAAACCCTACTTTTATGTGATAATCATGTGATGCCTATTTTTGGTCTGTACTAGCATGTGGCTCAATGTTTTATCTTATAATTTAGACCCTACTTTTATGTGCTAATCATGTGATGCCTATATTTGGTCTGTACTAGCATGTGGCTCAATGTTTTATCTTATAATTTAGACCCTACTTTTATGTGCTAATCATGTGATGCCTATATTTGGTCTGTACTAGCATGTGGCTCAATGTTTTATCTTATAATTTAGACCCTACTTTTATGAGCTAATCATGTGATGCCTATATTTGGTCTGTACTAGCATGTGGCTCAATGTTTTATCTTATAATTTAGACCCTACTTTTATGTGCTAATCATGTGATGCCTATATTTGGTCTGTACTAGCATGTGGCTCAATGTTTTATCTTATAATTTAGACCCTATTTTTATGTGCTAATCATGTGATGCCTTTATTTGGTCTGTACTAGCATGTGGCTCAATGTTTTATCTTATAATTTAGACCCTACTTTTATGTGCTAATCATGTGATGCCTATATTTGGTCTGTACTAGCATGTGGCTCAATGTTTTATCTTATAATTTAGACCTTACTTTTATGTGCTAATCATGTGATGCCTATATTTGGTCTGTACTAGCATGTGGCTCAATGTTTTATCTTATAATTTAGACCCTACTTTTATGTGCTAATCATGTGAAGCCTATATTTGGTCTGTACTAGCATGTGGCTCAATGTTTTATCTTATAATTTAGACCTTACTTTTATGTGCTAATCATGTGATGCCTATATTTGGTCTGTACTAGCATGTGGCTCAATGTTTTATCTTATAATTTAGACCCTACTTTTATGTGCTAATCATGTGATGCCTATATTTGGTCTGTACTAGCATGTGGCTCAATGTTTTATCTTATAATTTAGACCCTACTTTTATGAGCTAATCATGTGAAGCCTATTTTTGGTCTGTACTAGCATGTGGCTCAATGTTTTATCTTATAATTTAGACCCTACTTTTATGAGCTAATCATGTGATGCCTATTTTTGGTCTGTACTAGCATGTGGCTCAATGTTTTATCTTATAATTCAAACCTTACTTTTATGTGCTAATCATGTGATGCCTATATTTGGTCTGTACTAGCATGTGGCTCAATGTTTTATCTTATAATTTAGACCTTACTTTTATGTGCTAATCATGTGATGCCTATATTTGGTCTGTACTAGCATGTGGCTCAATGTTTTATCTTATAATTTAGACCCTACTTTTATGTGCTAATCATGTGATGCCTATATTTGGTCTGTACTAGCATGTGGCTCAATGTTTTATCTTATAATTTAGACCCTACTTTTATGAGCTAATCATGTGAAGCCTATTTTTGGTCTGTACTAGCATGTGGCTCAATGTTTTATCTTATAATTTAGACCCTAATTTTATGTGCTAATCATATGATGCCTATATTTGGTCTGTACTAGCATGTGGCTCAATGTTTTATCTTATAATTTAGACCCTACTTTTATGAGCTAATCATGTGATGCCTATTTTTGGTGTGTACTAGCATGTGGCTCAATGTTTTATCTTATAATTTAGACCTTACTTTTATGTGATAATCATGTGATGCCTATATTTGGTCTGTACTAGCATGTGGCTCAATGTTTTATCTTATAACTTAGACCCTACTTTTATGAGCTAATCATGTGATGCCTATATTTGGTCTGTACTAGCATGTGGCTCAATGTTTTATCTTATAATTTAGACCCTACTTTTATGTGATAATCATGTGATGCCTATTTTTGGTCTGTACTAGCATGTGGCTCAATGTTTTATCTTATAATTTAGACCCTACTTTTATGTGCTAATCATGTGATGCCTATATTTGGTCTGTACTAGCATGTGGCTCAATGTTTTATCTTATAATTTAAACCCTACTTTTATGTGATAATCATGTGATGCCTATTTTTGGTCTGTACTAGCATGTGGCTCAATGTTTTATCTTATAATTTAGACCTTACTTTTATGTGCTAATCATGTGATGCCTATATTTGGTCTGTACTAGCATGTGGCTCAATGTTTTATCTTATAATTTAGACCCTACTTTTATGTGCTAATCATGTGATGCCTATATTTGGTCTGTACTAGCATGTGGCTCAATGTTTTATCTTATAATTTAGACCCTACTTTTATGAGCTAATCATGTGATGCCTATATTTGGTCTGTACTAGCATGTGGCTCAATGTTTTATCTTATAATTTAGACCCTACTTTTATGTGCTAATCATGTGAAGCCTATATTTGGTCTGTACTAGCATGTGGCTCAATGTTTTATCTTATAATTTAGACCTTACTTTTATGTGCTAATCATGTGATGCCTATATTTGGTCTGTACTAGCATGTGGCTCAATGTTTTATCTTATAATTGAGACCCTACTTTTATGTGCTAATCATGTGATGCCTATATTTGGTCTGTACTAGCTTGTGGCTCAATGTTTTATCTTATAATTTAGACCCTACTTTTATGAGCTAATCATGTGAAGCCTATTTTTGGTCTGTACTAGCATGTGGCTCAATGTTTTATCTTATAATTTAGACCCTACTTTTATGAGCTAATCATGTGATGCCTATTTTTGGTCTGTACTAGCATGTGGCTCAATGTTTCATCTTATAATTCAAACCTTACTTTTATGTGCTAATCATGTGATGCCTATATTTGGTCTGTACTAGCATGTGGCTCAATGTTTTATCTTATAATTTAGACCTTACTTTTATGTGCTAATCATGTGATGACTATATTTGGTCTGTACTAGCATGTGGCTCAATGTTTTATCTTATAATTTAGACCCTACTTTTATGTGCTAATCATGTGATGCCTATATTTGGTCTGTACTAGCATGTGGCTCAATGTTTTATCTTATAATTTAGACCCTACTTTTATGAGCTAATCATGTGAAGCCTATTTTTGGTCTGTACTAGCATGTGGCTCAATGTTTTATCTTATAATTTAGACCCTAATTTTATGTGCTAATCATATGATGCCTATATTTGGTCTGTACTAGCATGTGGCTCAATGTTTTATCTTATAATTTAGACCCTACTTTTATGAGCTAATCATGTGATGCCTATTTTTGGTGTGTACTAGCATGTGGCTCAATGTTTTATCTTATAATTTAGACCTTACTTTTATGTGATAATCATGTGATGCCTATATTTGGTCTGTACTAGCATGTGGCTCAATGTTTTATCTTATAACTTAGACCCTACTTTTATGAGCTAATCATGTGATGCCTATATTTGGTCTGTACTAGCATGTGGCTCAATGTTTTATCTTATAATTTAGACCCTACTTTTATGTGATAATCATGTGATGCCTATTTTTGGTCTGTACTAGCATGTGGCTCAATGTTTTATCTTATAATTTAGACCCTACTTTTATGTGCTAATCATGTGATGCCTATATTTGGTCTGTACTAGCATGTGGCTCAATGTTTTATCTTATAATTTAAACCCTACTTTTATGTGATAATCATGTGATGCCTATTTTTGGTCTGTACTAGCATGTGGCTCAATGTTTTATCTTATAATTTAGACCCTACTTTTATGTGCTAATCATGTGATGCCTATATTTGGTCTGTACTAGCATGTGGCTCAATGTTTTATCTTATAATTTAGACCCTACTTTTATGTGCTAATCATGTGATGCCTATATTTGGTCTGTACTAGCATGTGGCTCAATGTTTTATCTTATAATTTAGACCCTATTTTTATGTGCTAATCATGTGATGCCTTTATTTGGTCTGTACTAGCATGTGGCTCAATGTTTTATCTTATAATTTAGACCCTACTTTTATGTGCTAATCATGTGATGCCTATATTTGGTCTGTACTAGCATGTGGCTCAATGTTTTATCTTATAATTTAGACCTTACTTTTATGTGCTAATCATGTGATGCCTATATTTGGTCTGTACTAGCATGTGGCTCAATGTTTTATCTTATAATTTAGACCCTACTTTTATGTGCTAATCATGTGAAGCCTATATTTGGTCTGTACTAGCATGTGGCTCAATGTTTTATCTTATAATTTAGACCTTACTTTTATGTGCTAATCATGTGATGCCTATATTTGGTCTGTACTAGCATGTGGCTCAATGTTTTATCTTATAATTTAGACCCTACTTTTATGTGCTAATCATGTGATGCCTATATTTGGTCTGTACTAGCATGTGGCTCAATGTTTTATCTTATAATTTAGACCCTACTTTTATGAGCTAATCATGTGAAGCCTATTTTTGGTCTGTACTAGCATGTGGCTCAATGTTTTATCTTATAATTTAGACCCTACTTTTATGAGCTAATCATGTGATGCCTATTTTTGGTCTGTACTAGCATGTGGCTCAATGTTTTATCTTATAATTCAAACCTTACTTTTATGTGCTAATCATGTGATGCCTATATTTGGTCTGTACTAGCATGTGGCTCAATGTTTTATCTTATAATTTAGACCTTACTTTTATGTGCTAATCATGTGATGCCTATATTTGGTCTGTACTAGCATGTGGCTCAATGTTTTATCTTATAATTTAGACCCTACTTTTATGTGCTAATCATGTGATGCCTATATTTGGTCTGTACTAGCATGTGGCTCAATGTTTTATCTTATAATTTAGACCCTACTTTTATGAGCTAATCATGTGAAGCCTATTTTTGGTCTGTACTAGCATGTGGCTCAATGTTTTATCTTATAATTTAGACCCTAATTTTATGTGCTAATCATATGATGCCTATATTTGGTCTGTACTAGCATGTGGCTCAATGTTTTATCTTATAATTTAGACCCTACTTTTATGAGCTAATCATGTGATGCCTATTTTTGGTGTGTACTAGCATGTGGCTCAATGTTTTATCTTATAATTTAGACCTTACTTTTATGTGATAATCATGTGATGCCTATATTTGGTCTGTACTAGCATGTGGCTCAATGTTTTATCTTATAACTTAGACCCTACTTTTATGAGCTAATCATGTGATGCCTATTTTTGGTCTGTACTAGCATGTGGCTCAATGTTATATATTATAATTCAAACCTTACTTTTATGTGCTAATCATGTGATGCCTATATTTGGTCTGTACTAGCATGTGGCTCAATGTTTTATCTTATAATTTAGACCTTACTTTTATGTGCTAATCATGTGATGCCTATATTTGGTCTGTACTAGCATGTGGCTCAATGTTTTATCTTATAATTTAGACCTTACTTTTATGTGCTAATCATGTGATGCCTATATTTGGTCTGTACTAGCATGTGGCTCAATGTTTTATCTTATAATTTAGACCCTACTTTTATGTGCTAATCATGTGATGCCTATATTTGGTCTGTACTAGCATGTGGCTCAATGTTTTATCTTATAATTTAGACCCTATTTTTATGTGCTAATCATGTGATGCCTTTATTTGGTCTGTACTAGCATGTGGCTCAATGTTTTATCTTATAATTTAGACCTTACTTTTATGTGCTAATCATGTGATGCCTATATTTGGTCTGTACTAGCATGTGGCTCAATGTTTTATCTTATAATTTAGACCCTACTTTTATGAGCTAATCATGTGAAGCCTATTTTTGGTCTGTACTAGCATGTGGCTCAATGTTTTATCTTATAATTTAGACCCTACTTTTATGAGCTAATCATGTGATGCCTATATTTGGTCTGTACTAGCATGTGGCTCAATGTTTTATCTTATAATTCAAACCTTACTTTTATGTGCTAATCATGTGATGCCTATATTTGGTCTGTACTAGCATGTGGCTCAATGTTTTATCTTATAATTTAGACCTTACTTTTATGTGCTAATCATGTGATGCCTATATTTGGTCTGTACTAGCATGTGGCTCAATGTTTTATCTTATAATTTAGACCCTACTTTTATGTGCTAATCATGTGATGCCTATATTTGGTCTGTACTAGCATGTGGCTCAATGTTTTATCTTATAATTTAGACCCTACTTTTATGTGCTAATCATGTGATGCCTATATTTGGTCTGTACTAGCATGTGGCTCAATGTTTTATCTTATAATTTAGACCCTACTTTTATGTGCTAATCATGTGATGCCTATATTTGGTCTGTACTAGCATGTGGCTCAATGTTTTATCTTATAATTTAGACCCTACTTTTATGAGCTAATCATGTGAAGCCTATTTTTGGTCTGTACTAGCATGTGGCTCAATGTTTTATCTTATAATTTGGACCTTACTTTTATGTGCTAATCATGTGATGCCTATATTTGGTCTGTACTAGCATGTGGCTCAATGTTTTATCTTATAATTTAGACCCTACTTTTATGTGCTAATCATGTGATGCCTATATTTGGTCTGTACTAGCATGTCGCTCAATGTTTTATCTTATAATTTAGACTCTACTTTTATGTGCTAATCATGTGATGCCTATATTTGGTCTGTACTAGCATGTCACTCAGTGTTTTATCTTATAATTTAGACCTTACTTTTATGTGCTAATCATGTGAAGCCTATTTTTGGTCTGTATTAGCATGTGGCTCAATGTTTTATCTTATAATTTAGACCCTACTTTTATGTGCTAATCATGTGATGCCTATATTTGGTCTGTACTAGCATGTGGCTCAATGTTTTATCTTATAATTTAGACCCTACTTTTATGAGCTAATCATGTGAAGCCTATATTTGGTCTGTACTAGCATGTGGCTCAATGTTTTATCTTATAATTTAGACCTTACTTTTATGTGCTAATCATGTGATGCCTATTGTTGGTCTGTACTAGCATGTGGCTCAATGTTTTATCTTATAATTTAGACCTTACTTTTATGTGCTAATCATGTGATGCCTATATTTGGTCTGTACTAGCATGTGGCTCAATGTTTTATCTTATAATTCAAACCCTACTTTTATGTGCTAATCATGTGATGCCTATTTTTGGTCTGTACTAGCATGTGGCTCAATGTTTTATCTTATAATTTAGACCCTACTTTTATGAGCTAATCATGTGATGCCTATTTTTGGTCTGTACTAGCATGTGGCTCAATGTTTTATCTTATAATTTAGACCTTACTTTTATGAGCTAATCATGTGATGCCTATTTTTGGTCTGTACTAGCATGTCGCTCAGTGTTTTATCTTATAATTTAGACCCTAATTTTATGTGCTAATCATGTGATGCCTATATTTGGTCTGTACTAGCATGTGGCTCAATGTTTTATCTTATAATTTAGACCCTAATTTTATGAGCTAATCATGTGAAGCCTATTTTTGGTCTGTACTAGCATGTGGCTCAATGTTTTATCTTATAATTTAGACCCTACTTTTATGAGCTAATCATGTGATGCCTATTTTTGGTCTGTACTAGCATGTCGCTCAGTGTTTTATCTTATAATTTAGACCCTAATTGTATGTGCTAATCATGTGATGCCTATATTTGGTCTGTACTAGCATGTGGCTCAATGTTTTATCTTATAATTTAGACCCTACTTTTATGTGCTAATCATGTGATGCCTATATTTGGTCTGTACTAGCATGTGGCTCAATGTTTTATCTTATAATTTAGACCCTACTTTTATGAGCTAATCATGTGATGCCTATATTTGGTCTGTACTAGCATGTGGCTCAATGTTTTATCTTATAATTTAGACCCTACTTTTATGTGATAATCATGTGATGCCTATTTTTGGTCTGTACTAGCATGTGGCTCAATGTTTTATCTTATAATTTAGACCCTACTTTTATGTGCTAATCATGTGATGCCTATATTTGGTCTGTACTAGCATGTGGCTCAATGTTTTATCTTATAATTTAAACCCTACTTTTATGTGATAATCATGTGATGCCTATTTTTGGTCTGTACTAGCATGTGGCTCAATGTTTTATCTTATAATTTAGACCCTACTTTTATGTGCTAATCATGTGATGCCTATATTTGGTCTGTACTAGCATGTGGCTCAATGTTTTATCTTATAATTTAGACCCTACTTTTATGTGCTAATCATGTGATGCCTATATTTGGTCTGTACTAGCATGTGGCCCAATGTTTTATCTTATAATTTAGATCCTACTTTTAAAAGCTAATCATGTGATGCCTATATTTGGTCTGTACTAGCATGTGGCTCAATGTTTTATCTTATAATTTAGACCCTACTTTTATGTGCTAATCATGTGATGCCTATATTTGGTCTGTACTAGCATGTGGCTCAATGTTTTATCTTATAATTTAGACCCTATTTTTATGTGCTAATCATGTGATGCCTTTATTTGGTCTGTACTAGCATGTGGCTCAATGTTTTATCTTATAATTTAGACCCTACTTTTATGTGCTAATCATGTGATGCCTATATTTGGTCTGTACTAGCATGTGGCTCAATGTGTTATCTTATAATTTAGACCTTACTTTTATGTGCTAATCATGTGATGCCTATATTTGGTCTGTACTAGCATGTGGCTCAATGTTTTATCTTATAATTTAGACCCTACTTTTTATGTGCTAATCATATGATGCCTTTATTTGGTCTGTACTAGCATGTGGCTCAATGTTTTATCTTATAATTTAGACCTTACTTTTATGTGCTAATCATGTGATGCCTATATTTGGTCTGTACTAGCATGTGGCTCAATGTTTTATCTTATAATTTAGACCCTACTTTTATGTGCTAATCATGTGATGCCTATATTTGGTCTGTACTAGCATGTGGCTCAATGTTTTATCTTATAATTTAGACCCTATTTTTATGAGCTAATCATGTGAAGCCTATTTTTGGTCTGTACTAGCATGTGGCTCAATGTTTTATCTTATAATTTAGACCCTACTTTTATGAGCTAATCATGTGATGCCTATTTTTGGTCTGTACTAGCATGTGGCTCAATGTTTTATCTTATAATTCAAACCTTACTTTTATGTGCTAATCATGTGATGCCTATATTTGGTCTGTACTAGCATGTGGCTCAATTTTTATCTTATAATTTAGACCTTACTTTTATGTGCTAATCATGTGATGCCTATATTTGGTCTGTACTAGCATGTGGCTCAATGTTTTATCTTATAATTTAGACCCTACTTTTATGAGCTAATCATGTGAAGCCTATTTTTGGTCTGTACTAGCATGTGGCTCAATGTTTTATCTTATAATTTAGACCCTAATTTTATGTGCTAATCATATGATGCCTATATTTGGTCTGTACTAGCATGTGGCTCAATGTTTTATCTTATAATTTAGACCCTACTTTTATGAGCTAATCATGTGATGCCTATTTTTGGTGTGTACTAGCATGTGGCTCAATGTTTTATCTTATAATTTAGACCTTACTTTTATGTGATAATCATGTGATGCCTATATTTGGTCTGTACTAGCATGTGGCTCAATGTTTTATCTTATAACTTAGACCCTACTTTTATGAGCTAATCATGTGATGCCTATTTTTGGTCTGTACTAGCATGTGGCTCAATGTTTTATCTTATAATTCAAACCTTACTTTTATGTGCTAATCATGTGATGCCTATATTTGGTCTGTACTAGCATGTGGCTCAATGTTTTATCTTATAATTTAGACCCTATTTTTATGTGCTAATCATGTGATGCCTTTATTTGGTCTGTACTAGCATGTGGCTCAATGTTTTATCTTATAATTTAGACCTTACTTTTATGTGCTAATCATGTGATGCCCATATTTGGTCTGTACTAGCATGTGGCTCAATGTTTTATCTTATAATTTAGACCCTACTTTTATGAGCTAATCATGTGAAGCCTATTTTTGGTCTGTACTAGCATGTGGCTCAATGTTTTATCTTATAATTTAGACCCTACTTTTATGAGCTAATCATGTGATGCCTATATTTGGTCTGTACTAGCATGTGGCTCAATGTTTTATCTTATAATTCAAACCTTACTTTTATGTGCTAATCATGTGATGCCTATATTTGGTCTGTACTAGCATGTGGCTCAATGTTTTATCTTATAATTTAGACCTTACTTTTATGTGCTAATCATGTGATGCCTATATTTGGTCTGTACTAGCATGTGGCTCAATGTTTTATCTTATAATTTAGACCCTACTTTTATGTGCTAATCATGTGATGCCTATATTTGGTCTGTACTAGCATGTGGCTCAATGTTTTATCTTATAATTGAGACCCTACTTTTATGTGCTAATCATGTGATGCCTATATTTGGTCTGTACTAGCATGTGGCTCAATGTTTTATCTTATAATTTAGACCCTACTTTTATGTGCTAATCATGTGATGCCTATATTTGGTCTGTACTAGCATGTGGCTCAATGTTTTATCTTATAATTTAGACCCTACTTTTATGAGCTAATCATGTGAAGCCTATTTTTGGTCTGTACTAGCATGTGGCTCAATGTTTTATCTTATAATTTGGACCTTACTTTTATGTGCTAATCATGTGATGCCTATATTTGGTCTGTACTAGCATGTGGCTCAATGTTTTATCTTATAATTTAGACCCTACTTTTATGTGCTAATCATGTGATGCCTATATTTGGTCTGTACTAGCATGTGGCTCAATGTTTTATCTTATAACTTAGACCCTACTTTTATGAGCTAATCATGTGATGCCTATTTTTGGTCTGTACTAGCATGTGGCTCAATGTTATATATTATAATTCAAACCTTACTTTTATGTGCTAATCATGTGATGCCTATATTTGGTCTGTACTAGCATGTGGCTCAATGTTTTATCTTATAATTTAGACCTTACTTTTATGTGCTAATCATGTGATGCCTATATTTGGTCTGTACTAGCATGTGGCTCAATGTTTTATCTTATAATTTAGACCTTACTTTTATGTGCTAATCATGTGATGCCTATATTTGGTCTGTACTAGCATGTGGCTCAATGTTTTATCTTATAATTTAGACCCTACTTTTATGTGCTAATCATGTGATGCCTATATTTGGTCTGTACTAGCATGTGGCTCAATGTTTTATCTTATAATTTAGACCCTATTTTTATGTGCTAATCATGTGATGCCTTTATTTGGTCTGTACTAGCATGTGGCTCAATGTTTTATCTTATAATTTAGACCTTACTTTTATGTGCTAATCATGTGATGCCTATATTTGGTCTGTACTAGCATGTGGCTCAATGTTTTATCTTATAATTTAGACCCTACTTTTATGAGCTAATCATGTGAAGCCTATTTTTGGTCTGTACTAGCATGTGGCTCAATGTTTTATCTTATAATTTAGACCCTACTTTTATGAGCTAATCATGTGATGCCTATATTTGGTCTGTACTAGCATGTGGCTCAATGTTTTATCTTATAATTCAAACCTTACTTTTATGTGCTAATCATGTGATGCCTATATTTGGTCTGTACTAGCATGTGGCTCAATGTTTTATCTTATAATTTAGACCTTACTTTTATGTGCTAATCATGTGATGCCTATATTTGGTCTGTACTAGCATGTGGCTCAATGTTTTATCTTATAATTTAGACCCTACTTTTATGTGCTAATCATGTGATGCCTATATTTGGTCTGTACTAGCATGTGGCTCAATGTTTTATCTTATAATTTAGACCCTACTTTTATGTGCTAATCATGTGATGCCTATATTTGGTCTGTACTAGCATGTGGCTCAATGTTTTATCTTATAATTTAGACCCTACTTTTATGTGCTAATCATGTGATGCCTATATTTGGTCTGTACTAGCATGTGGCTCAATGTTTTATCTTATAATTTAGACCCTACTTTTATGAGCTAATCATGTGAAGCCTATTTTTGGTCTGTACTAGCATGTGGCTCAATGTTTTATCTTATAATTTGGACCTTACTTTTATGTGCTAATCATGTGATGCCTATATTTGGTCTGTACTAGCATGTGGCTCAATGTTTTATCTTATAATTTAGACCCTACTTTTATGTGCTAATCATGTGATGCCTATATTTGGTCTGTACTAGCATGTCGCTCAATGTTTTATCTTATAATTTAGACCCTACTTTTATGTGCTAATCATGTGATGCCTATATTTGGTCTGTACTAGCATGTCACTCAGTGTTTTATCTTATAATTTAGACCTTACTTTTATGTGCTAATCATGTGAAGCCTATTTTTGGTCTGTATTAGCATGTGGCTCAATGTTTTATCTTATAATTTAGACCCTACTTTTATGTGCTAATCATGTGATGCCTATATTTGGTCTGTACTAGCATGTGGCTCAATGTTTTATCTTATAATTTAGACCCTACTTTTATGAGCTAATCATGTGAAGCCTATATTTGGTCTGTACTAGCATGTGGCTCAATGTTTTATCTTATAATTTAGACCTTACTTTTATGTGCTAATCATGTGATGCCTATTGTTGGTCTGTACTAGCATGTGGCTCAATGTTTTATCTTATAATTTAGACCTTACTTTTATGTGCTAATCATGTGATGCCTATATTTGGTCTGTACTAGCATGTGGCTCAATGTTTTATCTTATAATTCAAACCCTACTTTTATGTGCTAATCATGTGATGCCTATTTTTGGTCTGTACTAGCATGTGGCTCAATGTTTTATCTTATAATTTAGACCCTACTTTTATGAGCTAATCATGTGATGCCTATTTTTGGTCTGTACTAGCATGTGGCTCAATGTTTTATCTTATAATTTAGACCTTACTTTTATGAGCTAATCATGTGATGCCTATTTTTGGTCTGTACTAGCATGTCGCTCAGTGTTTTATCTTATAATTTAGACCCTAATTTTATGTGCTAATCATGTGATGCCTATATTTGGTCTGTACTAGCATGTGGCTCAATGTTTTATCTTATAATTTAGACCCTAATTTTATGAGCTAATCATGTGAAGCCTATTTTTGGTCTGTACTAGCATGTGGCTCAATGTTTTATCTTATAATTTAGACCCTACTTTTATGAGCTAATCATGTGATGCCTATTTTTGGTCTGTACTAGCATGTCGCTCAGTGTTTTATCTTATAATTTAGACCCTAATTGTATGTGCTAATCATGTGATGCCTATATTTGGTCTGTACTAGCATGTGGCTCAATGTTTTATCTTATAATTTAGACCCTACTTTTATGTGCTAATCATGTGATGCCTATATTTGGTCTGTACTAGCATGTGGCTCAATGTTTTATCTTATAATTTAGACCCTACTTTTATGAGCTAATCATGTGATGCCTATATTTGGTCTGTACTAGCATGTGGCTCAATGTTTTATCTTATAATTTAGACCCTACTTTTATGTGATAATCATGTGATGCCTATTTTTGGTCTGTACTAGCATGTGGCTCAATGTTTTATCTTATAATTTAGACCCTACTTTTATGTGCTAATCATGTGATGCCTATATTTGGTCTGTACTAGCATGTGGCTCAATGTTTTATCTTATAATTTAAACCCTACTTTTATGTGATAATCATGTGATGCCTATTTTTGGTCTGTACTAGCATGTGGCTCAATGTTTTATCTTATAATTTAGACCCTACTTTTATGTGCTAATCATGTGATGCCTATATTTGGTCTGTACTAGCATGTGGCTCAATGTTTTATCTTATAATTTAGACCCTACTTTTATGTGCTAATCATGTGATGCCTATATTTGGTCTGTACTAGCATGTGGCCCAATGTTTTATCTTATAATTTAGATCCTACTTTTAAAAGCTAATCATGTGATGCCTATATTTGGTCTGTACTAGCATGTGGCTCAATGTTTTATCTTATAATTTAGACCCTACTTTTATGTGCTAATCATGTGATGCCTATATTTGGTCTGTACTAGCATGTGGCTCAATGTTTTATCTTATAATTTAGACCCTATTTTTATGTGCTAATCATGTGATGCCTTTATTTGGTCTGTACTAGCATGTGGCTCAATGTTTTATCTTATAATTTAGACCCTACTTTTATGTGCTAATCATGTGATGCCTATATTTGGTCTGTACTAGCATGTGGCTCAATGTGTTATCTTATAATTTAGACCTTACTTTTATGTGCTAATCATGTGATGCCTATATTTGGTCTGTACTAGCATGTGGCTCAATGTTTTATCTTATAATTTAGACCCTACTTTTTATGTGCTAATCATATGATGCCTTTATTTGGTCTGTACTAGCATGTGGCTCAATGTTTTATCTTATAATTTAGACCTTACTTTTATGTGCTAATCATGTGATGCCTATATTTGGTCTGTACTAGCATGTGGCTCAATGTTTTATCTTATAATTTAGACCCTACTTTTATGTGCTAATCATGTGATGCCTATATTTGGTCTGTACTAGCATGTGGCTCAATGTTTTATCTTATAATTTAGACCCTATTTTTATGAGCTAATCATGTGAAGCCTATTTTTGGTCTGTACTAGCATGTGGCTCAATGTTTTATCTTATAATTTAGACCCTACTTTTATGAGCTAATCATGTGATGCCTATTTTTGGTCTGTACTAGCATGTGGCTCAATGTTTTATCTTATAATTCAAACCTTACTTTTATGTGCTAATCATGTGATGCCTATATTTGGTCTGTACTAGCATGTGGCTCAATTTTTATCTTATAATTTAGACCTTACTTTTATGTGCTAATCATGTGATGCCTATATTTGGTCTGTACTAGCATGTGGCTCAATGTTTTATCTTATAATTTAGACCCTACTTTTATGAGCTAATCATGTGAAGCCTATTTTTGGTCTGTACTAGCATGTGGCTCAATGTTTTATCTTATAATTTAGACCCTAATTTTATGTGCTAATCATATGATGCCTATATTTGGTCTGTACTAGCATGTGGCTCAATGTTTTATCTTATAATTTAGACCCTACTTTTATGAGCTAATCATGTGATGCCTATTTTTGGTGTGTACTAGCATGTGGCTCAATGTTTTATCTTATAATTTAGACCTTACTTTTATGTGATAATCATGTGATGCCTATATTTGGTCTGTACTAGCATGTGGCTCAATGTTTTATCTTATAACTTAGACCCTACTTTTATGAGCTAATCATGTGATGCCTATTTTTGGTCTGTACTAGCATGTGGCTCAATGTTTTATCTTATAATTCAAACCTTACTTTTATGTGCTAATCATGTGATGCCTATATTTGGTCTGTACTAGCATGTGGCTCAATGTTTTATCTTATAATTTAGACCCTATTTTTATGTGCTAATCATGTGATGCCTTTATTTGGTCTGTACTAGCATGTGGCTCAATGTTTTATCTTATAATTTAGACCTTACTTTTATGTGCTAATCATGTGATGCCCATATTTGGTCTGTACTAGCATGTGGCTCAATGTTTTATCTTATAATTTAGACCCTACTTTTATGAGCTAATCATGTGAAGCCTATTTTTGGTCTGTACTAGCATGTGGCTCAATGTTTTATCTTATAATTTAGACCCTACTTTTATGAGCTAATCATGTGATGCCTATATTTGGTCTGTACTAGCATGTGGCTCAATGTTTTATCTTATAATTCAAACCTTACTTTTATGTGCTAATCATGTGATGCCTATATTTGGTCTGTACTAGCATGTGGCTCAATGTTTTATCTTATAATTTAGACCTTACTTTTATGTGCTAATCATGTGATGCCTATATTTGGTCTGTACTAGCATGTGGCTCAATGTTTTATCTTATAATTTAGACCCTACTTTTATGTGCTAATCATGTGATGCCTATATTTGGTCTGTACTAGCATGTGGCTCAATGTTTTATCTTATAATTGAGACCCTACTTTTATGTGCTAATCATGTGATGCCTATATTTGGTCTGTACTAGCATGTGGCTCAATGTTTTATCTTATAATTTAGACCCTACTTTTATGTGCTAATCATGTGATGCCTATATTTGGTCTGTACTAGCATGTGGCTCAATGTTTTATCTTATAATTTAGACCCTACTTTTATGAGCTAATCATGTGAAGCCTATTTTTGGTCTGTACTAGCATGTGGCTCAATGTTTTATCTTATAATTTGGACCTTACTTTTATGTGCTAATCATGTGATGCCTATATTTGGTCTGTACTAGCATGTGGCTCAATGTTTTATCTTATAATTTAGACCCTACTTTTATGTGCTAATCATGTGATGCCTATATTTGGTCTGTACTAGCATGTCGCTCAATGTTTTATCTTATAATTTAGACTCTACTTTTATGTGCTAATCATGTGATGCCTATATTTGGTCTGTACTAGCATGTCACTCAGTGTTTTATCTTATAATTTAGACCTTACTTTTATGTGCTAATCATGTGAAGCCTATTTTTGGTCTGTATTAGCATGTGGCTCAATGTTTTATCTTATAATTTAGACCCTACTTTTATGTGCTAATCATGTGATGCCTATTTTTGGTCTGTACTAGCATGTGGCTCAATGTTTTATCTTATAATTTAGACCCTACTTTTATGTGATAATCATGTGATGCCTATTTTTGATCTGTACTAGCATGTGGCTCAATGTTTTATCTTATAATTTAGACCCTACTTTTATGTGCTAATCATGTGATGCCTATATTTGGTCTGTACTAGCATGTGGCTCAATGTTTTATCTTATAATTTAGACCCTACTTTTATGAGCTAATCATGTGAAGCCTATATTTGGTCTGTACTAGCATGTGGCTCAATGTTTTATCTTATAATTTAGACCTTACTTTTATGTGCTAATCATGTGATGCCTATTGTTGGTCTGTACTAGCATGTGGCTCAATGTTTTATCTTATAATTTAGACCTTACTTTTATGTGCTAATCATGTGATGCCTATATTTGGTCTGTACTAGCATGTGGCTCAATGTTTTATCTTATAATTCAAACCCTACTTTTATGTGCTAATTATGTGATGCCTATTTTTGGTCTGTACTAGCATGTGGCTCAATGTTTTATCTTATAATTTAGACCCTACTTTTATGAGCTAATCATGTGATGCCTATTTTTGGTCTGTACTAGCATGTGGCTCAATGTTTTATCTTATAATTTAGACCTTACTTTTATGTGCTAATCATGTGATGCCTTTATTTGGTCTGTACTAGCATGTGGCTCAATGTTTTATCTTATAATTTAGACCCTACTTTTATGTGCTAATCATGTGATGCCTATATTTGGTCTGTACTAGCATGTGGCTCAGTGTTTTATCTTATAATTTAGACCCTACTTTTATGAGCTAATCATGTGAAGCCTATTTTTGGTCTGTACTAGCATGTGGCTCAATGTTTTATCTTATAATTTAGACCCTACTTTTATGAGCTAATCATGTGAAGCCTATTTTTGGTCTGTACTAGCATGTGGCTCAATGTTTTATCTTATAATTCAAACCCTACTTTTATGTGCTAATCATGTGATGCCTATATTTGGTCTGTACTAGCATGTGGCTGTTAACAGAGCTAATCATGAGAAGCCTATATTTGGTCTGTACTAGCATGTGGCTGTCAACAGCTCTAGAAATAAATACCAAATCAACGTTTAACATATAAAATCCTTCTATATACAGTATGTAGAGGCCATCAATATGTATTTAATGGTCATATATGATCTGCAGACTGGAGTACAAATTACCACAGAAAGTGCTGTATATCAATAACCTCAGATGATTTCAGTGCCTTCATTTGTCAACAATCTATTTTGTCAGTGATAATATTTTATTCTGACATTTCTCGCCAGATAAAACTTCCATTAATAACCACACAAGTTATATCTGTGAAAGTTGAAGATTACTTCTGGTTTATCTATATACCACAAAGAAACTATATAAATACCATTACATTTCCTATAAAACAATTCTGTTACTTCATTGGTGGAAACTATTTTTATAGTTTTTTAGATTTTGGCTTTAAATACCATTCAATTTCCATTTTACATTACCCAAGTGTAGATGGCTGTGATATTTATGTACATTATATACAGTATACAGTAATGGGAGCCAGGGCTAATTATAGTGTTATCCCCAACACAGACATTGTCTAACCAAGTCCCACAAATAAGAGTTACATCATTCAGACATCAGACTAATCATCTTACTAATTAATGTTTTATCACCTAGCCAAATGATTTATCAACTGTAAACAGACTTATTCTATATTTCCACTCTGTTTATTAGGAATATTGGCAATTCAATTATATAGTTTTATGTATGTGGCAAAAATCAGTATATCACCACAACAAACTGTAAATCTAGAATTAGGTTTATTGATTGATTGATTGATTGATTGGTTGGTTGCTGATTGGTTTAGGTTTATGGTATTTAATGCCACTTTCAACAATATTTCAGTTATAACGTGGTGGTCAGGTTTATTGGTGAAGGAAACCGGAGTACTCGGAGAAAACCACCGACCTGTCACTGACAATCTTTATCACATAATGTTGTATTGAGTACATCTCGCCATGAATGGGGTTCGAACTCACAACTTTAGCGGTGAAAAGCACTGATTGCACAGGTAGTTGTAAATCCAACAATGATACGACCACGACAGTCCCTTTGATTTATTGGTGTTTAATGCCAAATTTATCAATATTTCAGTTATTTCGTGGCATGTAGAATTAGGAACAGACTATTTAATAGTCAAACTAATATATATCTTTCATTTATCAATAAAACATTTACAGGAAATCAATGAAAATAAAATAAATCCATTTTTACTAATCTATAATTGATGTTATGGTAAATGGTGAACTGTGATGAAATGTAAATTGACTTTATATCTAACTTGATAACTTTATAATGTCTGTGTAAATTATTGATGAATAGTTCTGATGTAAATTCTATCAGAGAATAAATCGCTCCAAACATCCAAGGTACTTGAGAACAAATACTGTATACATGAAGACATTGATCTTACACCACAGCATATAATAATTAAAGTGATAGTAGTTACAAAGAGTTGAGGGATAGCCATATTGATCAGAGAAAATATTCTGCAAGCACTTTTTATAAAAAAAAAAAATTCCATCTTTTCTGCAAGTTGCAACCAAAATTTGATAATATATATGGTAGTAATAATAGTCTGGTAATAAAACGTTCTGTTCTGTAGGAATTATAAATCAATTCAGCATACCTAGTTTTCAAAGGAATAAAAACTTCAAGCCAAAATTTCAACATTGTTCTAATCATGTATTGAAAAAAAATTTAATCTGTTGAAGGGAAACTCTGGTCTTCTATCAAAGATACTTTTCCTCTTATTTTTTTTTATCAAAGATATTTTTTTTCTTATTTTTCCATTTCAAAGGATATCTTGACTAAGATACTATTGATATAATAATACAGTAGAAATTTCATTAGAATCTGTTGAGGAATGAATCAGTCACTACCAATAATGATAACTTGATTGTTTTTGTTTTTTTACATCTTCAATGGACATAACTCTACTCTTTACAATATAAGTTCTAAGCTCCCTAGTGACCGACTATGATTATTTAGATGGTCAGTAAATTGTTGAATGGTGAGTGCCTTAGCTTGTTAATTTAACAAATAAAATCATCATAAACTAAAACTATTTACTGACTGTCTAAATAATTATAGTCGGTCACGGGAGCTTAGAACATTTTTGTATGATGTTTCTGATCTATAACTTGAAACAGTAACTAAGTTTTTTCCACGAACTATGTTTGACGGACTTTCTTGGAAGTTCTAAGGCTAAAGACATAATGGTCAATACACAAAATTAAGCACCGCCCACTGACCTTCTGTAATTTTGCGTCTGCATCATTTCGTAACTGCACGTTTATCTATCGTCTGCATCGGTGTGTAACGGACTAACGTAATACAATGGAGAAAAAGAGGAGATTTGTTTCAACTACCGATGAGGAAATCGAACAAAAGAGACTTAAAATGAATGCACAAAAAACCATTAAACAGAATATTGCGGTTGCAACTTTATTACGCGAGTATTTAAAGGAAAAACATTTGGATACTGCGTCTATCGTTATTTTTAGGAATGGAATTTTCCACTGGCCAGTAAAACATATTAATCCTATTCTCTAGATTTCCATATATGGCTCTGCCTTCTATCGTTATTTTTAGGAATGATTTTATTCAATTATAGGTCGTCAAATAAATGCAACATCGTACAATATATATTAGACTGGTTTACTGTCATTATACTGTTACTCTATATACATATATCAGTACTTATATCTGTATATACAATATAAAAGATAATTTACAGTAAACCATTCAATTTTAAAATGTGAACAAAATATTTGTTTTCAAAGTTAAGCAAGATATTATTTATAAAATGACCTACACTGGTATGAATTTATTGTCAAAATGAAGAGGCTGGTGTGGTAACTGTTTTTACCTAAATTTGTGTACCGGTACAGGAGTTAAGTTATATTGTCTCTCATGTTCTAATAAGTAATAGTTGATATTCAGTAAAAATCTGAAAAGAATATGTAAAGAAGTGCTAGTTTAATTTCAAGATAAAACATATGCCAGCTCAAAGTTCATCAAAATGTAAACTGAGATCACCTTCTGTACATCTTGGCTAAAATATCTGCTAGGCTTGTGGCAGGCTTGACGAATTACAGTGTAAATATTGAATATTTCAAACTAAATTAATTTTAGTACCGTTTTGACATTTGAACTATTCAAAACATATAAATATAAGAATATAGACTTCATTTCAAAGAATCTGATTTTGAATAAAAATATGCAAAATCTTAGTATTACACATATACTTCAAGTTTATCAATTGTTCACAGAAATGTCCACATTAACCACAAGATAGGTCACTGCCATAATACAATCATATATCCTATATTGTATGCTGACAGTAAGTTACATGTACTTGTAAACATATAATTAGCATTGAGTAAGCTAAAGTAGGACCTTTAACTACCATTCATCTGAACAGGGGTCCGTATTGGTATAATCTAGTAAAAGTTCCTATTTTACAGCTTACTTAACAGCTGTTTTATATTAATAATAGTGGCCGTTGTGGTTGTGATCGTATGTTAGTTGGATTTACAACTACCTGTGCAATCAGTGTCTATCACTGCTAAAGTCATGAGTTCGAACCCTGTTCGTGGCGAGGTGTAGTTGATACAACATTATGTGATCAAGTTTGTCAGTGACATGCGGTAGGTCAGTGGTTTTCTTCGGGTACTCGGTTTCCTCCACCAATAAAACTGACCACCACGATATAACTGAAATATTGTTGAAAGTGGTGTTAAACACCATCAAACCAAACCAACCCAAACCTATACTAATAACAGAAATTACAAAAGGACCATTATTTCAACTTATGACGGTAAAGGGTGCCATATTGATAAATCAAACATAGAACTCAAAATAACAAATTAATTGACACAGGTTGTTTGTTCTGTACTGACATCATATCTAGTGGGCTGCTATAATAATACATCATATACAGACATTTAAATTTCAACTTATAATTATCACAGACCTTTTTTTCTATACTGATGTCATATCTAGTAGGGTGCCACATTGATAAATCAAAGACAGAACTCTAAATTTCAACTTAATTGACACAGTCCCATCTTGTATATCACATCAGATGTCAGCCAGGACAAGGCTTCCTTAAGGCTTCCTCACTAGTCAAAGTACATGTAAGTGCAAAACCATTAATTTTAGCTAAATCCATACAGGCTCAATAATCCTTAATAAATAAGTAGGTACTTACTTATGAGATGCATACATAGAGTTGACAGTTTTTATATCATAAATTCAAGCTCACCTGATAAGCATTATATACCACAAGAATCAAGTCTAAGACTCTGAATTTGATCTTGCTGGTAACTGACATATATTCCATACCACCAGATTCTAGTCTAGAACTCTAAATTTGAGTTGCTGGTAACTGACATATGTTCCATGCCACCAGATTCTAGTCTAGAACACTAAATTTGAGTTGCTGGTAACTGACATATGTTCCATGCCACCAGATTCTAGTCTAGAACTCTAAATTTGAGTTGCTGGTAATTGACATATGTTCCATGCCACCAGATTCTAGTCTAGAACTCTAAATTTGAGTTGCTGGTAACTGATATATGTTCCATACTTTCTAAATCTAGTTTATGTGTTTAAGTTTGATCTTGTTAGTAACTTACAGGTGTGTAGTACCATCTGAATCTAGTCAAATCAGTAAGGATTCTTAATTCAACCTCAAGCTAACAGAGTGAGTGAGTGAGTTTTGTTTAAAGCCAAATGAGCACATTTACAGCTATGTCTGATTGTCATGGTGAAAACAAGTTAAATTCAATGAGATGATAATGATACCCACTTAATTGCATTAGATCAACATGATTAGTTGAATTTGCATAGTGCTAGCTGACTGAAACAACAGTCCACGGGTAGACATGTCACTTCACTTGGACACATTATCCTGATTTCGAGTTCAACCAATCTTTGCTCTTTCTTTTTAATGTTGTGTGCTTAGTAGAGAAGCAACAATTACAAATTTGATATAGTCTGTGGTTTGACCCGACCAGGGTTCGGACCCACTATCAACTGCACTGAACAAGCTAACAGACATGGGTTACATAACTTCCATATTGATAACATCAAGTACGACATTAATCCTAAGAATAACTGACAGATGCTCTGTGTTGACAGAATCTTGTACCATAGAATTATAAATATGACAATCACTCCACCTTACAGGTTTTACTTAACATAAAGTTTAATTGATGAATGTTTAATGTCACTTTCAACACTACTTCAGAGAAAAATGCTGACCTTTTAACACTACTTCAGAGAAAAACACTGACCTTTTAACACTATTTCAGAGAAAAACACTGACCTTCTAACACTACATCAGAGAAAACACTGACCTTTTAACACTACTTCAGAGAAAAACACTGACCCTTTAACACTACTTCAGAGAAAAACACTGACCTTCTAACACTACTTCAGAGAAAACACTGACCTTTTAACACTACTTCAGAGAAAAACACTGACCCTTTAACACTACTTCAGACAAAAACACTGACCTTTTAACACTGCTTCAGACAAAAACACTGACCTTTTAACACTACTTCAGAGAAAAACACTGATCTTTTTTCATAGAAAAACACTGACATTTTAACACTACTTCAGAGAAAACACTGACCTTTTAACACTACTTCAGATAAAAACACTGACCTTTTAACACTACTTCAGAGAAAACACTGACCTTTTAACACTACTTCAGAGAAAAACACTGACCTTTTAACACTACTTCAGAAAAAAACACTGACCTTTTAAAACTACTTCAGACAAAAACACTGACCTTTTAACACTACTTCAGAGAAAAACACTGACCTTTTAACACTACTTCAGAGAAAAACACTGATCTTTTTCATAGAAAAACACTGACCTTTTAACACTACTTCAGAGTAAAGCACTGACCTATTAAAAGTCAACAAACTTAATACATGTAACATCAGGTTGTGTCATGTGAAAGACAGTGATCATCATTACATCATATTTACACAGAAGTACACTTTGAGATTCTATACTGATCAAATCTATTACAGAGGCTTAGTTGATAAGGTACTATACCAGTGGAATCAGGGTTAGGACCCTATATAACAGGTTAATTGATGGGAGTTCTATACAAGTGGAATCAGGATAGGACCCTATATAACAGCTTAATTGATTGGGGTACCATACCAGTGGAATCAGGGATAGGACCCTATATAACAGCTTAATTGATGGGGGTACCATACAAGTAGAATCAATGCTAGGACCCTATATTGAAGCTTAATTGATGGGGTACTATACCAGTAGAATCAAGGATAGGGCTCTACACTGAAGTTTAACTGATGAGGATACCATACCAGTAGAATCAAGGATAGGACCCTATGTTGAAGCTTAACTGATGAGGATTCCATACCGGTAGAATCAAGTAAATAGCCTTATATTATAGCTGAATAGCACCAGTTATTCTACAATGTACTTTCAATGGTAGAAATATTAAGTTAACAGCTTAAGCACAATAAAATCTATAGAACTAGAATTAGAAAGAAGGGAGAAATCATTGTCAATCAAATTAATTACAGGGATCAATAACTGGAATAGTAAAAGTTCTATACACCATACATATCATTGTCACTAGGGTGAAATCTCTAGCTGTTTGATCATGTTATTCCAATGTGAACCAAAAACTAATTTCGTGATGAAAGCCATGTTCCCCTGATACCAACCTATATTATGTCAATATATGCACTTGAGACCGTCAGGATTTCCAGCAATAGTTGCTCACATAGGATGAATATTGTATGCAAATTAAGTCATTATTGTTACAAGTATAGAAGCAGTAAAATCTTAAAATGGTTTGATCAACATTTTTATACCATTTGATCGATTTCTGGTCAAAATTTCATCCACTGTAATTTGATGTAGTTGGAAATTGGCACGTATTTTAATTGTGTTCCTTCAAGACCATCAATCACCGTGATGACAAATATTTCATAAAAATTCATATGATGACAAAGGATATTAAGTATTGAAATGAAACCATTCATCCATAAGATAATTATGTAGATACCTATATACAACGTTGTTTTCTTCTTAAATCAGATTTACTCTTTACCAATAAAAAAGAGCTTAAAATAGAATTAGAATAGATTGAAATTTGTTCCAAATTTAGTTTATTGGGTTTTTGGTCATCATTACTATTCTTCACAAAAGAATTACAGAGAGAAAGTGTAAGAAGTTGAAAATAGACGTTTATAGAGATGAAACCTCTCAGTGATGAAAAAAGAAACCAGAGGCTCTCAAGAGCCTGTATCGTTCACCTGGTTATAAAAAAAAACAATTGGTCCTATGTAAAAACTATGTCCTGTAGTGGTAGTCATCTTGGAATTACGATCAACATAAAAAACACAAAGTTTGTAAAGGACCTTCCAATGATTGATGCACAATAGGTTCAATCAGTGCAATAGCTTCAGAGAAGAATATATTTCTGTATTTCCCCCATATGGTCCTGTGTTAATACTATGACCTGTGGTGGCAGCTATCTTGGATTTCCGATCGGCATAAAAAACAGAAACTTTGTAGAGGACCTTCCAATGATCATTCCTGGGCAGTTTGGTTTCAACTGTCCAAGTGGTTTCAGAGAAGAAGTGTTTTGAAACATTTTTCCCATAGGGTCCAATGTTAAACTAAGTCCTGCCGTAGCCGCCATTTTGAATTTCATATCAGAACAAAAAACGTAAAGTTTGTAGAGGACCATCCAATGAACATTCATGTACAGTTTGGCTTTAATCATATTTGTAGTTTCTGAGTAGAAGGCATTTGAACATTTTCCCATAGGGTCCAATGTTAATCTATGTCCTGCGGTGGCAGCCATCTTGAATTTTCGATCGGCATAAAAAAACAGAAACTTTGTAGAGGACCTTCCAATGATCATTCCTGGGCAGTTTGGTTTCAATTGTCCAAGTGGTTTCAGAGAAGAAGCGTTTTGAAACATTTTCCCCATAGGGTCTAATGTTAAACTAAGTCCTGCCGTAGCCGCCATTTTGAATTTCATATCGGAACAAAAAACGTACAGTTGTAGAGGACCATCCAATGAACATTCATGTACAGTTTGGCTTTAATAATATTTGTAGTTTCTGAGAAGAAGGCATTTGAACATTTTCCCATAGAGTCCAATGTTAATCTATGTATTGCGGTGGCAGCCATCTTGGATTTCCGATCGGCATAAAAAACATAAACTTTGTAGAGGACCTTCCAATGATCATTCCTGGGCAGTTTGGTTTCAACTGTCCAAGTGGTTTCAGAGAAGAAGCATTTTGAAACATTTTTCCCATAGGGTCCAATGTTAAACTAAGTCCTGCCGTAGCCGCCATTTTGAATTTCATATCAGAACAAAAAACGTAAAGTTTGTAGAGGACCATCCAATGAACATTCATGTACAGTTTGGCTTTAATCATATTTGTAGTTTCTGAGAAGAAGGCATTTGAATATTTTCCCATAGGGTCCAATGTTAATCTATGTCCTGCGGTGGTGGCCATCTTGGATTTCCGATCGGCATAAAAAACAAAAAATTTGTAGAGGACCTTCCAATAATCATTCCTGGGCAGTTTGGTTTCAACTGTCCAAGTGGTTTCAGAGAAAAAGCATTTTGAAACATTTTCCCCATAGGGTCCAATGTTAAACTAAGTCCTGCGGTAGCCACCATTTTGAATTTCATACCGGAACAAAAAACCTTAAAGTTTGTAGAGGACCATCTAATGAACATTCATGTACAGTTTGGCTTTAATCATATTTGTAGTTTCTGAGAAGAAGGCATTTGAATATTTTCCCATAGGGTCCAATGTTAATCTATGTCCTGCGGTGGCAGCCATCTTGGATTTCCGATCGGCATAAAAAACAGAAACTTTGTAGAGGACCTTCCAATGATCATTCCTGGGCAGTTTGGTTTCAACTGTCCAAGTGGTTTCAGAGAAGAAGCATTTTGAAACATTTTTCCCATAGGGTCCAATGTTAAACTAAGTCCTGCCGTAGCCGCCATTTTGAATTTCATACCGGAACAAAAAACCTTAAGATTGTAGAGGACCATCCAATGAACATTCATGTACAGTTTGGCTTTAATCATATTTGTAGTTTCTGAGAAGAAGGCATTTGAATATTTTCCCATAGGGTCCAATGTTAATCTATGTCCTGCGGTGGCAGCCATCTTGGATTTCAGATCGGCATAAAAAACAGAGAGTTTGTAGAGGACCTTCCAATGATCATTCCTGGGCAGTTTGGTTTCAACTGTCCAAGTGGTTTCAGAGAAGAAGCATTTTGAAACATTTTCCCCATAGGGTCCAATGTTAAACTAAGTCCTGCCGTAGCCGCCATTTTGAATTTCATATCGGAACAAAAAACCTTATGATTGTAGAGGACCATCCAATGAACATTCATGTACAGTTTGGCTTTAATCATATTTGTAGTTTCTGAGAAGAAGGCATTTGAATATTTTCCCATAGGGTCCAATGTTAATCTATGTCCTGCGGTGGCAGCCATCTTGGATTTCCGATCGGCATAAAAAACAGAAACTTTGTAGAGGACCTTCCAATGATCATTCCTGGGCAGTTTGGTTTCAACTGTCCAAGTGGTTTCAGAGAAGAAGCGTTTTGAAACATTTTTCCCATAGGGTCTAATGTTAAACTAAGTCCTGCCGTAGCCGCCATTTTGAATTTCATATCGGAACAAAAAACGTAAAGTTTGTAGAGGACCATCCAATGAACATTCATGTACAGTTTGGCTTTAATCATATTTGTAGTTTCTGAGTAGAAGGCATTTGAACATTTTCCCATAGGGTCCATTGTTAATCTATGTATTGCGGTGGTGACCATCTTGGATTTCCGATCGGCATAAAAAACAGAAACTTTGTAGAGGACCTTCCAATGATCATTCCTGGGCAGTTTGGTTTCAACTGTCCAAGTGGTTTCAGAGAAGAAGCATTTTGAAACATTTTTCCCATAGGGTCCAATGTTAAACTAAGTCCTGCCGTAGCCGCCATTTTGAATTTCATACCGGAACAAAAAACCTTAAGATTGTAGAGGACCATCCAATGAACATTCATGTACAGTTTGGCTTTAATCATATTTGTAGTTTCTGAGAAGAAGGCATTTGAACATTTTCCCATAGGGTCCAATGTTAATCTATGTCCTGCGGTGGCAGCCATCTTGGATTTCCGATCGGCATAAAAAACAGTAACTTTGTAAAGGACATTCCAATGATCATTCATGTACAGTTTAGGTTCAGTCAGTTCATTAGTTTCAGAGAAGAAGATCTTTGAAATTTCAGCCAATCAGAGCATATTATTGGCCTTGGCAGCCATATTGAATATCCGACTGGAACGAAAAACAGTAACTTTGTAGAGGACCATCCAAGGAACATTCTTGCTAAGTTTGGTTCCAATCGGCCCAGTGGTTTCGGAGAAGAAGCTTGAAATGTGAAAAGTTTACAGACGACAGACGACGGACGCCAAGTGATGGAAATAGTTCACATGGACCTTTGGTCCAGGTGAACTAAAAACTCCCTCTATACAGTGCCCAAATGACCTCATTTTCTAGCTGTTTGGATCAAGCTTGACACATTTTATTTCCCAATATTTTGCTTAAAAAAAGAGGAAATCTGCAGATCAGAGAAAATCTTTCATTTGTGTGTCTATTCATGTATAGACGACTGCACCTTGCCTGTATGGACAGCTGCACCAGGCCTATGGTTAGTTGTTGTGAATACCACCCTCACTTCAACTGTTCAATAATAATACATTATTAACATTATTATTTAAGAAAAATGATGCTTCATACCAAAATAAATGTTTCCAGATATAAACATTTACTAGCTCCTGTAGTCAAAGTCTGGTAAAAACAGGACTATCAGAGTTTGCAACAGGACAAGAATTTGGAACAGGACTACCAGATTTTGTGACAGGACAAGAATTTGAAACAGGACTATCAGAGTTTGTGACAGGACTACCAGAGTTTGTAACAGGACAAGAATTTGGAACAGGACTACCAGATTTTGTGACAGGACAAGAATTTGAAACAGGACTATCAGAGTTTGTGACAGGACTACCAGAGTTTGTGGCAGGACAATAATTTAGAACAAGACTACCAGATTTTGTGACAGGACAAGAATTTAGAACAAGACTACCAGATTTTGCAACAGGACAAGAATTTGGAACGGGACTACCAGATTTTGTAACATGACTGTCAGAGTTTGTGGCAGGACTACCAGAGTTTGTGGCAGGACAATAATTTAGAACAAAACTACCAGATTTTGCAACAGGACAAGAATTTAGAACAAGACTACCAGATTTTGTAACAGGACAAGAATTTGAAACAGGACTACCAGAGTTTGTGGCAGGACAATAATTTAGAACAGGACTACCAGAGTTTGTGACAGGACAGGAATTTGAAACAGGACTATCAGAGTTTGTGACATGACTACCAGAGTTTGCAACAGGACAAGAATTTGGAACAGGACTATCAGAGTTTGTGACAGGACTACCAGTTTAACAGGACAAGAATTTGGAACAGGACTACCAGATTTTGTGACAGGACAAGAATTTAGAATAAGACTACCCGATTTTGCAACAGGACAAGAATTTGAAACAGGACTACCAGAGTTTGTGACAGGACAAGAATTTGAAACAGGACTACCAGAGTTTGTGACAGGACAAGAATTTGGAACAGAACTACCAGATTGTGTGACAGGACAAGAATTTGAAACAGGACTATCAGAGTCTGTAACAGGACTACCAGAGTTTGTAACAGGACAATAATTTGAAACAGGACTACCAGAGTTTGTGACAGGACCAGAATTTGAAACAGGACTATCAGAGTTTGTGACAGGACTACCAGAGTTTGTAACAGAACAAGAATTTGGAACAGGACTACCAGATTTTGTGACAGGACAAGAATTTGAAACAAGATTATCAGAGTTTGTAGCAGGACAAGAATTTGGAACAGGACTACCAGAGTTTGTGACAGGACAAGAATTTGGAACAGGACTACCAGATTTTGTAACAGGACTACCAGAGTTTGTGACAGGACAAGAATTTGAAACAGGACTACCAGATTTTGTGACAGGACAACCAGAGTTTGCTACAGGACAAGAATTTGAAACAGGACTACCAGTGTTTGTGACAGGACAAGAATATAGAACAGGACTACCAGATTTTGTAACAGGACAAGAATTTAGAACAGGACTACCAGATTTTGCAACAGGACAAGAATTTGAAACAGGACTACCAGATTTTGTGATAGGACTACCAGAGTTTGCTACAGGACAAGAATTTGAAACAGGACTACCAGATTTTGTAACAGGACAAGAATTTGGAACAGGACTACCAGAGTTTGTGACAGGACAAGAATTTGGAACAGGACTACCAGAGTTTGTAACAGGACAAGAACTACAAGAATATTGAAAAAGAACCACATGAATTTTTAATATGACAAAATTTGTAATAGGACAAGAATTTGAAACAGGACTTCAGATTTTGAAACTGGACTACATGATTTTAAAACAGAACCACCACATTTTGAAAAAGGAGTGCAAGATTTTGGAACAGGGCTACAAGATTTTGAAACAGGACCAACAAATATTGTAACAGGATAACAGGAATTCAAGAATTTGAAACAAGATAAACAGATTTTAAAAACTGACTTCAAGAATTTGAAACCAGATTAACAAATGTTGAAACATGACTACATGAATTTGAAACAATAACACTAGATCTAAGATGACCACCAGATTTTGCAACAGTGCCACAAGAATAAGTAGTATATATATATATGAATCCTACTAAATAAGGCCCTATGGTGATAGCCAACTTTTCAATTACAAAATATTATCATTCATAGACAGTTTGAGTTTAATCCAATGACCAATTTCAGAAAAAAATATTTTGATACATCTTCAAGTGCATGTCATCTTGATTATCTGATTGTACAGAATAATTGAATGACCATTCATACACAGATTTAGGTTAAAAGACAAAGCTAATAAAATAATGACAAATGTTAAAATTTTTTGATCTGAACATAAATTTCTTATTTAAAGAGAGACAACTCAAATCGTATTTGCAGATAGCTAAAACATTTGATCAAGGGGAAACAACTCCATATTATATGCTAATCTTTGTGTCACAATGTGCAACCCACGGTTTAAAATGAAAATGTCATATAAAAAAGTTTGTACATATTAATTTTAAGATATTTTGATTTATTTTTTATTATCTGCAAATAAGAAAATTCTAAAGTGTTTTACATTAACAATTAAAATTTCAAATACTGATAATTTTCTGAAGGTCATTTATGCATAAAATTGAAATACATTTCATTGACAATTGTTAGGTAAAAATAATAGAACATTAACATTTAAAGGTAAAAATAATAGAACATTAACATTTAAAAATATTCCTATCAAGAAAATAAAACAACATTTTAATGGCATGCTCTTACAACTATAAATAGAAAGTTAGTATCACAACAAAAATAATCTGTGCCAAGACCAATTGATCAGCCCCTCTACTGCATATTTGATTTATATATAAAAAGCTGACAAAGATAAACAAATCCAACATTGTGGTCAAAAACGTAGTTTAATAAATTTCAAATTATCTGCATAAGCAGACGTTAAGTATTTGAGCAGAAACACAGAATTTTGTTGGCTGCAAATCAAGAGGCATAAAACCCTCAAGTGAAAATTAAAAATCAAACTTGGTCTGCTTTGTAAAGTCACTGACCTTGTGTATAAATTTCAAAGAATTTGTTTAAGGGAAGCTTAAGCAGCTGAACAGAAACCTGAAAAATTGCTTTTCTACAAATCAAGGGACATAACTCATGAATGAAAATTGTGGTAAAGTACAGAAGAGATAGGCTACACAAATCAAAAAAGCTGTCAGAGGAGGTAAGCTAAACATGTCAGAAAAGATGTTGGAAGAAGTAAGATAACCATGTGAGAATAGCTGTCAGAAGAGGTAGGCTAACCAAGTCAGAAAATATGTTGGAAGGAGTAGGCTAAACAAGGGTGAAAAACAGTCAGAAAAGGTAGGCTAAACATGTAAGAAAAACAGTCAGAAGAGGTAGGCTAAACAGGTGAGATAATCTGTCGGAAGAGGTAAGCTAAACAAGTGAGAACAGCTGTCAGAAGAGGTAGGCTAAACAAGTGAGAACAAGGGCAACGCAAAGCGTGGCGCATCCCCTCGCCTAAAAATTGGACCTTTGACCTTGACCTTTGAAAATTAATAGGGTTCCAGATTCTCTTAAGGACTAAGTATGTATCAAGTTTGGTCAAAATCCATTGAAGGATGTTGATTCTAGAGTGTTCACAAGGATGTTACAGGGTAAAAATTAGACCCTGTGACCTTGACCTTTGACCTATGACCTTGAAAATCAATAGGTTTCAGATTCTCTTAAGGACTAAGTATGTACCAAGTTTGGTCAAAATCCATTGAAGGATGTTGATTCTAGAGTGTTCACAAGGATGTTACGGAACGATGGACGGAAGGTAGCATTACTATATACCTTCACAACTTCGTTGGAGAGGGGATAACAACTGTCAGAAGAGGTAGGCTAAACAAGGGTGAACAATTGTCAAAAAAGGTAGGCTAAACAAGTGAGAATAACTGTCAGAAGAGGTAGGTTAAACAAGTGTGAACAATTGTCAGACGAGGTAAGCTAAACAAGTGAGAATAACTGTCAGAAGAGGTAGGCTAAACAAGGGTGAACAATTGTCCGAAGAGGTAGGCTAAATAAGTAAGAATAACTGTCAGAAGAGGTAGGCTAAACAAATGAGAACAGCTGTCAGAAGAGGTAGACTAAACAAGGGTGAACAATTGTCAGAAGAGGTAGGCTAAACAAGGGAGAACAATTGTCAGAAGAGGTAGGCTAAACAAGTGAGAACAATTGTCAGAAGAGGTAGGCTAAACAAGGGTGAACAATTGTCAGAAGAGGTAGGCTAAATAAGCCTTTAAATCGATCAGAAGAAGTAAGCGAAATAATTGAGAAAAACAGTCAGAAGAGGTAGGCTAAACAAGTCAGAACAGTTGTCAGAAGAGGTAAGATAAACAACTCAGAACAGCTGTCAGAAGAGATAAGCTAAACAACTCAAAACAGCTGTCAGAAGAGATAAGCTAAACAACTCAGAACAGCTGTCAGAAGAGGTAGGCTAAACAACTCAGAACAGCTGTCAGAAGAGGTAAGATAAACAACTCAGAACAGCTGTCAGAAGAGATAAGCTAAACAACTCAAAACAGCTGTCAGAAGAGATAAGCTAAACAACTCAGAACAGCTGTCAGAAGAGGTAGGCTAAACAAGTCAGAAAAACTGTAAGAAGAGGTAGACTAAAAAAAAGAAAGTCAGAGACATGGTCAGCCGGATCAATCTAAAAAAGTTAGAACAACTGTCAGAAAATATAACTTAACAACTCAGAACAGCTGTCAGAGGAGGTAAGATAAACAACTCAGTAAAGCTTACCCTGTCAATCCAAAAGAAAGTAACCATAAGACCTCATTGTTCAAGAAGCAGATTGCACACTCCACCAACTTGCTTAACTGACATACATCATCAATCCAATAGCCAGTTATTATCTGGTAAAAAAAATAAGTCTGTTCAAATACAATATTCTTCACAATACGATGATAGAGGTTTAAGTTACAATAATGAATAGATATCAGACTACCTGGGGGATACAGATAGTTAAAGAGGTCTGTCACGATCATTATTAACCTTTGAGTATGATCATGTACACACAATAAAATAGGTTTGTCAGGATCATTAACGACCTTTGAACAAGATAGTGCAATAATTCTTATAGTATCTAATAGTTGGGTAATTGGTCGTAACATATTAGACAGAAACATAATTACTTCATCCTTACAGCTTATAGATTATCATAAAGCAATGATGAAATCAATTCTTGATAGATTTAAGAACATGAAACAGCCAAGGCATCAGATTACAGACATTTTAGCAACTGAGGTGTCAGATTACAGAACCTTAATCAACCAATGTATCAGGTTACAGAACTTAAATCAACCAAGGTATCACCCAAACCATTATGTTATAGAACTTAAACCAACCAATGTATGAAGGTTACAAAACTTAAATCAACCAGAATCTAAAGTAGCTAAGTTGTCAGGTTACAGAACTTTAAAAGCCCATGTTTCAGATTATAGAATTAAAGCAACTGAGGTGTTAGATGACAGATTTTAAGCAACTGTGGTGTCAAGTTACACACTTCAATCAGTCAAAGTGTCAGATGATAGAACTTAAAAGTGACCAAGGAAATATGGTACAGAACTTAAAGCAAATGAGGTGTCATGTTAAAAAAACTCACAGCAAGTGAGGTGTCAGGTTACAGAACTTACAGCAAATGAGGAGTCAGATTACAGAACTTACAGCAAACAATGTGTCAGGTTACAGAACTTACAGCAAACAAGGTGTCAGGTTACAGAACTTACAGCAAACGAGGTGTCAGGTTACAGAACTTTCAGCAAACAAGGTGTCAGGTTACAGAACTTACAGCAAATGAGGTGTCAGGTTACAGAACTTACAGCAAACAGGGTGTCAGGTAACAGAACTTACAGAAAACAAAGTGTCAGGTTACAGAACTTACAGCAAATGAGGTGTTAGGCTACAGAACTTACAGCAAACAAGGTGTCAGGTTACAGAACATACAGCAAATGTGGAGTCAGGTTGCAGAACTTACAGCAAAGAAAGGGTCAGGTTACAGAAATTACAGCAAACAAGGTGTCAGGTTACAGTACTTTAAACAACCAAGGTATCAGGTTACAGAACTTAAATCAACCAAAGTATCAGGTTACAGAACTTAAAACAACCAAGGTATCAGGTTACATAACTTAAAACAACCCAAAGTATCAGGTTACAGAACTTAAAATCACCCAAGGCATTATGTTATAGAACTTAAACCAACCAATGTATGAAGGTTACAAAACTTAAATCAACCAGAATCTAAAGCAGCTAAGTTGTCAGGTTACAGAACTTTAAAAGCCCATGTTTCAGATTATAGAATTAAAGCAACTGAGGTGTTAGATGACAGATTTTAAGCAACTGTGGTGTCAAGTTACACACTTCAATCAGTCAAAGTGTCAGATGATAGAACTTAAAAGTGACCAAGGAAATATGGTACAGAACTTAAAGCAAATGAGGTGTCATGTTAACAAATTCACAGAAAATGAGGTGTCAGGTTATAAAACTTACTGCAAACAAGGAAACAGGTTACATAACCTATAGCAAACAAGGTGTCAGGTTACAGAAAATACAGCAAACAAGGTGTCAGGTTACAGAACTTACAGCAAATAAGGAGTCAGATTACAGAACATACAGCAAATAAGGAGTCAGATTACAGAACTTACAGCAAACAAGGAGTCAGATTACAGAACTTACAGCAAACAAGGAGTTAGATTACAGAACTTACAGCAAACAAGGAAACAGGTTACATAACCTATAGCAAACAAGGTGTCAGGTTACAGAAAATACAGCAAGTGAGGTGTCAGGTTACAGAAAATACAGCAAGTGAGGTGTCAGGTTACAGAACTTACAGCAAATGAGGAGTCAGATTACAGAACTTACAGCAAACAAGGTGTCAGGTTACAGAACTTACAGCAAATGAGGTGTCAGGTTACAGAGCTTACAGCAAACAAGGTGTCAGGTTACAGAACATACAGCAAATGAGGTGTCAGGTTACAGAACTTACAGCAAACAAGATGTCAGGTTACAGAACTTACAGCAAACGAGGTGTCAGGTTACAGAACTTTCAGCAAACAAAGGTGTCAGGTTACAGAACTTACAGCAAATGAGGTGTCAGGTTACAGAACTTACAGCAAACAAAGTGTCAGGTAACAGAACTTACAGAAAACAAAGTGTCAGGTTACAGAACTTACAGCAAATGAGGTGTTAGGCTACAGAACTTACAGCAAACAAGGTGTCAGGTTACAGAACTTACAGCAAATGTGGAGTCAGGTTGCAGAACTTACAGCAAAGAAAGGGTCAGGTTACAGAAATTACAGCAAACAAGGTGTCAGGTTACAGTACTTTAAACAACCAAGGTATCAGGTTACAGAACTTAAATCAACCAAAGTATCAGGTTACAGAACTTAAAACAACCAAGGTATCAGGTTACAGAACTAAAAGCAACCAAGGTATCAGGTTACAGAACTTAAAACAACCAAGGTATCAGGTTACATAACTTAAAACAACCCAAAGTATCAGGTTACAGAACTTAAAATCACCCAAGGCATTATGTTATAGAACTTAAACCAACCAATGTATGAAGGTTACAAAACTTAAATCAACCAGAATCTAAAGCAGCTAAGTTGTCAGGTTACAGAACTTTAAAAGCCCATGTTTCAGATTATAGAATTAAAGCAACTGAGGTGTTAGATGACAGATTTTAAGCAACTGTGGTGTCAAGTTACACACTTCAATCAGTCAAAGTGTCAGATGATAGAACTTAAAAGTGACCAAGGAAATATGGTACAGAACTTAAAGCAAATGAGGTGTCATGTTAACAAATTCACAGAAAATGAGGTGTCAGGTTATAAAACTTACTGCAAACAAGGAAACAGGTTACATAACCTATAGCAAACAAGGTGTCAGGTTACAGAAAATACAGCAAGTGAGGTGTCAGGTTACACAAAATACAGCAAACAAGGTGTCAGGTTACAGAACTTACAGCAAATAAGGAGTCAGATTACAGAACATACAGCAAATAAGGAGTCAGATTACAGAACTTACAGCAAACAAGGAGTCAGATTACAGAACTTACAGCAAACAAGGAGTTAGATTACAGAACTTACAGCAAACAAGGAAACAGGTTACATAACCTATAGCAAACAAGGTGTCAGGTTACAGAAAATACAGCAAGTGAGGTGTCAGGTTACAGAAAATACAGCAAGTGAGGTGTCAGGTTACAGAACTTACAGCAAATGAGGAGTCAGATTACAGAACTTACAGCAAACAAGGTGTCAGGTTACAGAACTTACAGCAAATGAGGTGTCAGGTTACAGAGCTTACAGCAAACAAGGTGTCAGGTTACAGAACGTACAGCAAATGAGGTGTCAGGTTACAGAACTTACAGCAAACAAGGTGTCAGGTTACAGAACTTACAGCAAATGTGGAGTCAGGTTGCAGAACTTACAGCAAAGAAAGGGTCAGGTTACAGAAATTACAGCAAACAAGGTGTCAGGTTACAGTACTTTAAACAACCAAGGTATCAGGTTACAGAACTTAAATCAACCAAAGTATCAGGTTACAGAACTTAAAACAACCAAGGTATCAGGTTACAGAACTAAAAGCAACCAAGGTATCAGGTTACAGAACTTAAAACAACCAAGGTATCAGGTTACATAACTTAAAAAAAACCAAAGTATCAGGTTACAGAACTTAAAATCACCCAAGGCATTATGTTATAGAACTTAAACCAACCAATGTATGAAGGTTACAAAACTTAAATCAACCAGAATCTAAAGCAGCTAAGTTGTCAGGTTACAGAACTTTAAAAGCCCATGTTTCAGATTATAGAATTAAAGCAACTGAGGTGTTAGATGACAGATTTTAAGCAACTGTGGTGTCAAGTTACACACTTCAATCAGTCAAAGTGTCAGATGATAGAACTTAAAAGTGACCAAGGAAATATGGTACAGAACTTAAAGCAAATGAGGTGTCATGTTAACAAATTCACAGAAAATGAGGTGTCAGGTTATAAAACTTACTGCAAACAAGGAAACAGGTTACATAACCTATAGCAAACAAGGTGTCAGGTTACAGAAAATACAGCAAACAAGGTGTCAGGTTACAGAACTTACAGCAAATAAGGAGTCAGATTACAGAACATACAGCAAATAAGGAGTCAGATTACAGAACTTACAGCAAACAAGGAGTCAGATTACAGAACTTACAGCAAACAAGGAGTTAGATTACAGAACTTACAGCAAACAAGGAAACAGGTTACATAACCTATAGCAAACAAGGTGTCAGGTTACAGAAAATACAGCAAGTGAGGTGTCAGGTTACAGAAAATACAGCAAGTGAGGTGTCAGGTTACAGAACTTACAGCAAATGAGGAGTCAGATTACAGAACTTACAGCAAACAAGGTGTCAGGTTACAGAACTTACAGCAAATGAGGTGTCAGGTTACAGAGCTTACAGCAAACAAGGTGTCAGGTTACAGAACATACAGCAAATGAGGTGTCAGGTTACAGAACTTACAGCAAACAAGATGTCAGGTTACAGAACTTACAGCAAACGAGGTGTCAGGTTACAGAACTTTCAGCAAACAAAGGTGTCAGGTTACAGAACTTACAGCAAATGAGGTGTCAGGTTACAGAACTTACAGCAAATGAGGTGTCAGGTTACAGAACTTACAGCAAACAAAGTGTCAGGTAACAGAACTTACAGAAAACAAAGTGTCAGGTTACAGAACTTACAGCAAATGAGGTGTTAGGCTACAGAACTTACAGCAAACAAGGTGTCAGGTTACAGAACATACAGCAAATGTGGAGTCAGGTTGCAGAACTTACAGCAAAGAAAGGGTCAGGTTACAGAAATTACAGCAAACAAGGTGTCAGGTTACAGTACTTTAAACAACCAAGGTATCAGGTTACAGAACTTAAATCAACCAAAGTATCAGGTTACAGAACTTAAAACAACCAAGGTATCAGGTTACAGAACTAAAAGCAACCAAGGTATCAGGTTACAGAACTTAAAACAACCAAGGTATCAGGTTACATAACTTAAAACAACCCAAAGTATCAGGTTACAGAACTTAAAATCACCCAAGGCATTATGTTATAGAACTTAAACCAACCAATGTATGAAAGTTACAAAACTTAAATCAACCAGAATCTAAAGCAGCTAAGTTGTCAGGTTACAGAACTTTAAAAGCCCATGTTTCAGATTATAGAATTAAAGCAACTGAGGTGTTAGATGACAGATTTTAAGCAACTGTGGTGTCAAGTTACACACTTCAATCAGTCAAAGTGTCAGATGATAGAACTTAAAAGTGACCAAGGAAATATGGTACAGAACTTAAAGCAAATGAGGTGTCATGTTAACAAATTCACAGAAAATGAGGTGTCAGGTTATAAAACTTACTGCAAACAAGGAAACAGGTTACATAACCTATAGCAAACAAGGTGTCAGGTTACAGAAAATACAGCAAGTGAGGTGTCAGGTTACAGAAAATACAGCAAGTGAGGTGTCAGGTTACAGAAAATACAGCAAGTGAGGTGTCAGGTTACAGAACTTACAGCAAATGAGGAGTCAGATTACAGAACTTACAGCAAACAAGGTGTCAGGTTACAGCACTTACAGCAAATGAGGTGTCAGGTTACAGAGCTTACAGCAAACAAGGTGTCAGGTTACAGAACGTACAGCAAATGAGGTGTCAGGTTACAGAACTTACAGCAAACAAGGTGTCAGGTTACGGAACTTACAGCAAATGTGGAGTCAGGTTGCAGAACTTACAGCAAAGAAAGGGTCAGGTTACAGATATTACAGCAAACAAGGTGTCAGGTTACAGTACTTTAAACAACCAAGGTATCAGGTTACAGAACTTAAATCAACCAAAGTATCAGGTTACAGAACTTAAAACAACCAAGGTATCAGGTTACAGAACTAAAAGCAACCAAGGTATCAGGTTACAGAACTTAAAACAACCAAGGTATCAGGTTACATAACTTAAAACAACCCAAAGTATCAGGTTACAGAACTTAAAATCACCCAAGGCATTATGTTATAGAACTTAAACCAACCAATGTATGAAGGTTACAAAACTTAAATCAACCAGAATCTAAAGCAGCTAAGTTGTCAGGTTACAGAACTTTAAAAGCCCATGTTTCAGATTATAGAATTAAAGCAACTGAGGTGTTAGATGACAGATTTTAAGCAACTGTGGTGTCAAGTTACACACTTCAATCAGTCAAAGTGTCAGATGATAGAACTTAAAAGTGACCAAGGAAATATGGTACAGAACTTAAAGCAAATGAGGTGTCATGTTAACAAATTCACAGAAAATGAGGTGTCAGGTTATAAAACTTACTGCAAACAAGGAAACAGGTTACATAACCTATAGCAAACAAGGTGTCAGGTTACAGAAAATACAGCAAGTGAGGTGTCAGGTTACAGAAAATACAGCAAACAAGGTGTCAGGTTACAGAACTTACAGCAAATAAGGAGTCAGATTACAGAACATACAGCAAATAAGGAGTCAGATTACAGAACTTACAGCAAACAAGGAGTCAGATTACAGAACTTACAGCAAACAAGGAGTTAGATTACAGAACTTACAGCAAACAAGGAAACAGGTTACATAACCTATAGCAAACAAGGTGTCAGGTTACAGAAAATACAGCAAGTGAGGTGTCAGGTTACAGAAAATACAGCAAGTGAGGTGTCAGATTACAGAACTTACAGCAAACAAGGTGTCAGGTTACAGAACTTACAGCAAATGAGGTATCAGGTTACAGAGCTTACAGCAAACAAGGTGTCAGGTTACAGAACATACAGCAAATGAGGTGTCAGGTTACAGAACTTACAGCAAACAAGGTGTCAGGTTACAGAACTTACAGCAAACGAGGTGTCAGGTTACAGAACTTTCAGCAAACAAGGTGTCAGGTTACAGAACTTACAGCAAATGAGGTGTCAGGTTACAGAACTTACAGCAAACAAGGTGTCAGGTTACAGAACTTACAGCAAATGAGGTGTCAGGTTACAGAACTTACATCAAACAAGGTGTCAGGTTACAGAACGTACAGCAAATGAGTTGTCAGGTTACAAAACTTACAACAAATAAGGTGTCAGGTTACAGAACTTACAGCAAAGAAAGGGTCAGATTACAGAACATACAGCAAATAAGGAGTCAGATTACAGAACTTACAGCAAACAAGGTGTCAGGTTACAGAACTTACAGCAAATGAGGAGTCAGGTTACAGAATGTACAGCAAACAAGGTGTCAGGTTACAGAACTTACAGCAAACTAGTTGTCAGGTTACAGAACTTACAGCAAACGAGGTGTCAGGTTACAGAATTTACAGCAAGTGAGGTGTCAGGTTACAGAACTTACAGCAAGTGAGGTGTCAGGTTACAGAATTTACAGCAAACAAGGTGTCAGGTTACAGAACTTACATCAAATAAGGAGTCAGATTACAGAACATACAGCAAATAAGGAGTCAGATTACAGAACTTACAGCAAACAAGGAGTCAGATTACAGAACTTACAGTAAACAAGGAGTTAGATTACAGAACTTACAGCAAACAAGGAAACAGGTTACATAACCTATAGCAAACAAGGTGTCAGGTTACAGAAAATACAGCAAGTGAGGTGTCAGGTTACAGAAAATACAGCAAGTGAGGTGTCAGGTTACAGAACTTACAGCAAATGAGGAGTCAGATTACAGAACTTACAGCAAACAAGGAGTCAGGTTACAGAACTTACAGCAAATGAGGTGTCAGGTTACAGAGCTTACAGCAAACAAGGTGTCAGGTTACAGAATGTACAGCAAATGAGGTGTCAGGTTACAGAACTTACAGCAAACAAGGTGTCAGGTTACAGAACTTAGAGCAAACGAGGTGTCAGGTTACAGAACTTTCAGCAAACAAGGTGTCAGGTTACAGAACTTACAGCAAATGAGGTGTCAGGTTACAGAACTTACAGCAAACAAGGTGTCAGGTTACAGAACTTACAGCAAATGAGGTGTCAGGTTACAGAACTTACAGCAAACAAGGTGTCAGGTTACAGAACGTACAGCAAATGAGTTGTCAGGTTACAAAACTTACAGCAAATAAGGTGTCAGGTTACAGAACTTACAGCAAAGAAAGGGTCAGGTTACAGAACTTACAGCAAAGAAAGGGTCAGGTTACAGAACTTACAGCAAATGAGGAGTCAGGTTACAGAATGTACAGCAAACAAGGTGTCAGGTTACAGAACTTACAGCAAACTAGTTGTCAGGTTACAGAACTTACAGCAAACGAGGTGTCAGGTTACAGAATTTACAGCAAGTGAGGTGTCAGGTTACAGAACTTACAGCAAATGAGGTGTCAGGTTACAGAATTTACAGCAAACAAGGTGTCAGGTTACAGAACTTACAGCAAACTAGTTGTCAGGTTACAGAACTTACAGCTAACGAGGTGTCAGGTTACAGAACTTACAGCAAACAAGATGTCAGGTTACAGAACTTAAAACAACCAAGGTGTCAAGATAGCATATCTTAAAACAATCGATGTATCAGGTTACAGAACTTAAAGGAAATGATGTGTCTGGTAAAAGAATAAAAAGAAAATGATGAGTATGGTTACAGAACTTAAAGTAAGTGAGGTGTTAGCTAGCAGAACTTAAAGCAACCAGAGTCTGGATAACAGAGATGTCATAGGGTTTAGACAGTGGTATAAATCTCTAATTCTTATAGATTATTTAACATGGAAGTGTAATTTTTAGTCAAAATATGAAAACATTTGTGCGGGTTCATATGTAGTAAATAGAAAGTACATTGACATTTTCGAATGTGTACTTTTAAAGACATCCTTGGTTAATTAGTGTAAAACATTATCCGCTAAATGTCTGCAACATTTCCGTCACTTAATATAAAAAATGTGTAGCGATGTTACATTTAATCAGCATCAAAACAAATTTTTTTACTCCTTCACGAAAACGACACTTGTATTTTCGTCTAGTTTATATCCTGTTGTTTTACAAATAATTAAAGAGAATCAACGGCAGCCAATATTACGAGAAAAACGAATGTTAAACTAGTTTGTATTTCTTCTTCAATACATTTTTCGAATTGTATTAAAACTAAACATTATATCCTAAATTCAATTAATTACAACTTTGGATTTAGATCTCTAGAGCCATATAATAGCATTGTAAATTAATCAATTACACTTCCCAATAACTTCTACAACCGTAATATACCACCGCTTTATTTATAAGACATACTATATTTATCATGTTATCCATTAGTCAAGCCAAAGACCGTGATCTAAGATCGTGACCAAAGGATGCAAACATCCTCTAACAAAACTGAGGAAAATCGATAAAAAATCAATTAAGATTCTTCCTTGAAATTAGATACCATAATTGAAAAACATTGAAAAGAATTCAATCTTGCAAAAAATGATAAAAGTCAACACTTTCGTGATTTATGTCATTATTCCATAATCAATAAAAGTTCATTTCACCTTATTAGGTGGCTTGCACAGACAAATTACGTAAAATCTTATCAAATTTATTAAGTGTCCTCTCGTAACAAGTATTGACTTTTGATGGTTTCTGATAAAGCTTTATCTTCAGTTTGTTAAAGACAATCATATACATGTATTTCGTAGATAAACACAAAAATCTTAGCATTTTCAATTTTATTTTTTATTTTATTTTCAAACAACACATTTCCTTGTAGACAAATACAAATAATGCTATGATATAAGCATGATTTCTAAAATTGCCATCAATTTTGATTCGTTCAATGATTTTGTATGATTTGGCTTAAATGATGCAAAATGAAGATATAATGTTAATGGACTTATAAGTGTCTTAATATGGACAATGGAACAAACAAATAGTATTAATTCATAGATGCAAATCTTGACAAGTCTTCTAAATGAGTTATCTCCCATACACCAGATATTAAATTGTCTTAAATATGATAAATTTTATGGTAACTTATATAGCAAAAGTTATCAGCTTCCACTTATTCATACCTGCCTTTCTTCATACTTTCATGTGGTTTCTTGAAAAATCAATTTGTTTTTCACTTGATTTTTTTGGGGGGAAGAGGGATTACTATTTAGCAGGGATTGGAGCAAATGTTTTACACAATGGTGAAAATTGCATGGTTACCACAGTAACAAGACTTTGACAGTTTTTAATCTATTTGAAAGAGAGCAAATCAGTCTTGTAGCTGATGTTGATACAATTCTGTAGGTATATATATCTGACAGTGTTTGATTTTGCAGAACAAAATGTCATGAAGTCCTCTATGATGGTACAACGACGGAAAACCATTGTGTGATGCACATCAAGCGGTTTCTGAGAACATTTTTGAAATTTAAGCCCGTCAGATTTATTATTACAGGACATTAAACATTTATGTTAGTTACATAATATTCTGCGATTTTAATTTCTGTGATCCGGAGTTGATTGCAGAATACCACAGAAATTAGATAGCCATAGAGTTTACCGGTTATACGGTATATTACTTGCCCATCACCATATAACTGAACATCCAGCATAGTTGAGGTTCCATTAGCCCTCTGATTTCTTAGGAGATATTTTTTTAACATACAGCCAATTATTTTCCATGTTGGACAATATTCAATTTTGAAAAGATTAGAATGTGTAAAATTACAAACAACAGATGCCAAGTGATGACAACAGATGCCAAGTGATGAAAACAGATGCCAAGTGATGACAACAGATGCCAAGTGATGACAACAGATGCCATGTGATGACAACAGATGCCAAGTGATGATAACAGATGCCAAGTGATGACAACAGATCACATGGACTTTGATTCAGATGAACTAATTAATCACTTCGTAGAAAATTGTTTTCAGTTTAATAGCTCATTTCTTAGAAGTTGAAAAAGCTCTTCATTGACAAAATTGCTGATGAAATATTCAGAAAAAGCAATTTTGATTTTTTGTTTTGAGGTTATGAGTTAGTCTTTACCAAGGCACATGTATTAATATTATTTCTACCCAAATAAATACTTAAAACTCTAGGCAGCAACCAAAATTATTTTCTTGAAATTCAATTGAATTTTGAATCAGCAAAAGATTAATAAAAACAATTTCTTTGATGAAATACAGACAATAAATTGGAAAGATAAATTCTTTAATATTGGTTCTGAAAATTAATCATTTTATTTCATAATATATCTGATGCAGATCATGACACATAAATATCATTACAATTAAGTATACATTTATTGTACTTCTGAGATTTAATTTTAACTTATAATATTTTAAAATACAAAAACAAAAACATAGCACTCACTCCCTTTATATTTTCCAGTCAAATTTCCTTGTGAATAATTTGCATATTGTGTCATGACACTGTGTTTAAAACATAAGACTTATTAAGAGTGTTATAAACTACAGCCATCTTGTCATCTGTCAACAAAGTATTCTTTGACTACAACAAGGTAAGCACCAAAACTTCCTCTAAATTATAGCTACATTCTACAGAGATAAAAGTGCTTAGTGATGAAAAAAAATGAAAAACCTAAATAGAACCCAAAAAATCTTCATTATCTCTTTTTGTGGTTATGGTTAGGGTGATGGTGTTTAATGTCACTTTCAACAATATTTCAGCTACATGATGGTGGTCAGTTTTATTGGTGGAGGAAACCAGAGTACCTGGAGAAAACCACTGACTGCTGTATGTCACTGACAAACTTCATCACATAATATTGTATCAAGTACAGCTAGCTACGAGCGGGATTCTAACTCACAATTTTAGTGGTGATATGCACTGATTGCATAGATACTTGTAAATCCAACTACCATACAATCACGACCACGACGGCCCCTCTAGCTGTGTGGACGAAGTTTGACACATTGTATTTTCAAATAATTTGCTAAAAAAAAGAGGAAATCTGCTGATCAGAGGAAAACATTCATCTCTGATTCTCAGAAGGAATCTTATTGCTGGCTAGGTCAAATGGGGTTGAATTGGAAACCAGAAGGTGATTGGAAGTTCTCTGGGTGATTTTATGCATATTCTTTTTTGTCCTATTTTGTTTAATTGAGGATTGAAAAACTGGTCTGTTTGTCTGTAGTTTTAAACCTGAAATACACCATACCCGATTTTCGGGTTTTTCATAAATCTAGAATATATTCTGAATATGTTCGTTCCACTGTAACTTGACACTAAAGAAAATTGCTGAAGGAGTCTGCATGTGCTAGATCTTAAACAGAGGAATAATCATGAATGCAATTTCTATGTAATACAAAAATTTATTTTTCGATTGAGCTTTTAAATTGGTCTAAAATTGGCAAAATCTTAAATTCTCAGAAAGCAGGAGATTAATATGTCTAAAAGTTTACGACAGATGATGCAAGTGATACTAAAATATCACTTGGTGTTTGGCAGGTGAACTATTAATATTAAAAAGAAGAGAATAAGAAAATTGAAAAATAATGGTTTCCATGGTAACAAAATTAGCAATCTACTAAATTTCTATTATTTCTGTACTTATATTTCAAAATCTATATCAAGGCCATTATTCTCAATTTTATACTAATGAAGTCTCAAATAAATCAAAGAAAGTGCTGAATTTATGGGATTATTCAGTTTATTACATAATGGTTTTATTTAAACAATTTTATTGGCTATCATGCTGTCACCTGACATTCCGTAAAATTTGATATTGTTTGATTAAAACTCGTATTGACTCGCTTTCACTTTCACTTTCCATTGCATTATGTATGATGTCATAATGAAGTGATTAATTTCATATTGACTTGATTTCACTTTCACTTTTTATTTTAATGTAATAAAACAATTAGTCTTTTGTATCGGTTAATGCAAGTTTTTATGGACCTTAAAAACGATATTCACCTCAGCCTAGAGGCTTCGGTGAATATCATTTTGAAGGTCCATAACAACTTGTATTGACCTCAACAAAAGACTATAATTGTATAAAATATTATCTTGTATCTTTACAAACAAGGACAATAAACAAACTTTTCTCCTACAATTATTGCAAGGGAAATAAAACCTTTCCTGTGTATCAGTTGATGTTCCTCAAGGTAAATATTTTTTTTGAAGATGAACTCTCACTTTGAATAAATACAATATCTATTGTCCTTTGCAGCGTTAATTCAATAGGAAGTTTAAATGTCTCAATGAAAAGTCAATTATTCTTTGATTAATTTTGCTTTACAAAAATGTTGCTGTGGTGAAAACAATATTCTTTATTAAATTGTTTCCTTTAAAGGATGCTTAAAACTACTATGTAACCATTTTAAACCAACTAGCTAAAAGTAAAGATATTCAAAGGACATTGCCTTGCAGACAACAAACTATTGACCTTGACTGCTTACTATTGACCTTGACTGCTTACTATTGACCTTGACTGCTTGAGACTGGTCACCTATGATGAAAATACTAAATAAGGGCACACATTGTCAGAGCAAGTGATTATAATTATAAATTGATGTCAATTGTACACTTCTAAAGATTTTAATTTTTTTTATACATGAAGTTTTAGCAAAATCCATGACATATTTCATACTTCTCATTAACATACAACTACAAATGTTCTGTTAAAATTAAAGGTCATTTGCTGGGAAAATGTGACTTTACTGACTTTGTATGTGTGCTTTATTCCTGTGTTCTATTCAGAGTATGAGCAGCAATGTTGGGTGATTGGGGGGATCATCGGAAACATTTCTGAAAGCAGATATCCTAAGGATGGGATAGACAGACAGACAAGGACAACTCAGTATAACCCTGTACTCTATCAGAGTAGGTGTATTACTATAATTGTTTAAAACATTTGCAAAGAAGAAAAGTTGTAACATAGAAAGATGTCTTGTAGTGAAGAACTGGAATTGTTATATCTACAAAAATATTATTTTTTAACATTGTTGAAAAAAAATAAGTACTGTGACCTGTAATCACATATACCTCCACCTCACATCCTTCTAAGGAGGTTATCCTTTAGAGTTGTTAGATGCATATCCACTGCAACAAAGTATATAACTAGCTGTCAAGGGAAGCTGAAAGTAATTACTGTGATGGAGGAATAAATTAGGGGTGTACAATGACAGTACATGTATTTACAGATGAACTATTTTCATCTATTGACTGGTTTTGAACGAAATTTTGTCAAGCTGAATAACAGTGTGTGTGTGAATGGTAAAAAGAAAGAATGTGAACCAATAAACTTATGAAATTATGAAAATTTAATGTTCATCAATTGTAAATGAGGTATCTAAATATGGATGTTTTTATGACTTACTTGATTGAGGCAGAGTACTAGATTAGTCATATTCTGACTTACTTGATTGAGGCAGAGTACTAGATTAGTCATATTCTGACTTACTTGATTGAGGCAGACGGCCAGGACAGACGTGATGTTCTTGAAAGAATGAGGTAACGATGTGGTAATCTTGAAATTCCTTCTGCATCTTGGATTTTTAACTGGTCCTTTTTCCTTGGCCCTAAATGACTATGTGCCCACAGGTGACCAGTCTCAAGGTCAATGGTTTGTTGTCTGCAAGGCAATGTCCGTTGAATATCTTCACTTTTAGCTAGTCTGTTTAACATGGTTACATTGTAGTCTTAAACATCCTTTGAAAGAAACAATTCAATTAAAAATATTTGTTTTCATTACAAAATAAAAAGCAAAATAATAACGTAATGCAAATCATTGATTATTGTAAATATTTGTGCTTAGATTCATATTTTATTAATGTTCTGACAAATTACCTAATAATTAGTTTATGTATTCCTTGGTGTGGTAACTGTCTGTGATTCTAAATTTTCTCTCCAGAAATACCATGAGATTTCACACCTATTTCCTGAATTTCCAGATTTCCATTAAAAAAATTAATAAACTACAAATAAACGAAAGAAATATTGTGTTGATCATGTCTTGCTGTACAATGTACATATTTAAATGATCTTTTGTGCCTGAGGTCTTTGTGGTCGTGATCATATGGTCTGGGGCCTTTATGGTCGTGATCGTATAGTAGTGTGCCTATCACCATTAAAGTTGTGACTTTGAACCTTGTTCATGGCGAGGTGTACTCGATACAACATTATGTCAGTGAATTGCGACAGGTCGGTGGTTTTCTCCGGGTACTCTGGTTTCCTCCACCAATAAAACTGACCGCCACGATATATCTGAAATATTGCTGAAAGTGGCATTAAACACTCTAAATCAACCACCTTTTATGCGTGTAATTCAAACAAATCTCCCTGTTTTGAAGTAATATCTTTATGAAGACTGTGTACATGCTATGGATATTAAAATAATTAAGAAATAATTCATGGAAGCTATATATAGTTTGAATGTAGTTTTAACATGAGTAACATTATTTTCGTAAAAATTTTATCTAGTGTAGTGAGGAATAAAATGCTATGAAAATAATATTATCTATGTTAAAGCATGAAACAAATTATGGCTTCCATGAATTATTTCCATTCTTATATGTAATTATAATTGGTATAAATCAACTGAAAGAAAAATTTCACAGAAAAAGCCGCAATATATGCTAATCTACTCACTGCTATGTAGCTGCAGCTAAAATGTGAATTCCATTGACTTATAATGAAGCAGCACTAGACAATTTAAAAAAAAATTTTTTTAGTAATGACAGCGATCTTGAATGGAGGGCTGCGCTGTCAACATAATTTTGAAAGGGGACCACTTAAGGACCATCCCAGCCAAGTTTTGCTTTATTTGGTTCAAAGATAAGAAGATTTTAATGTGAAAGTTTATGACTTATGATGGAGGACAGATGCCAGGTAAGCTAAACTAGAGGCTCAGTGGACTGAGCCTGTGTCGCTCACCTTTCATCCTGCTTTGAGGAAACTTAATACAGAACCTTCCATACATCTAGATGCTTCCTACCAAGTTTCAGTTCATATGGCTAAGCAGTTTCAAAGGAGAAGATTTTTTAGAAATCGACCAATCAGAAACAAGAATTGCATGTGGTGGCCATGTTTGCTAACCGATTAGGATGAAATGAGCACTCTTCATAGAGGACATTCCATAGATGCTTCCTACCAAGTTTTGGTGGTAGCCATGCTTGTTAATCGATCGTGACGAAATGAGCAATCTTCATAGAGGACATTCCATAGATGCTTCCTACCACAAGTTTTGGTTCATTTGGCCAAGCGGTTTCAGAGGAGAAGATTTTTAAAAATCGGTCAATCAGAAGCAAGAATTGCCTGTGGTGACCATGTTTGGTAATGGATCATAACAAAATGTGCACTCTTTAGAGAGGACCTTCCATAAATGCTTCCTACCAAGTTTCAGTTCATTTGGCTGAGGGTTTTCAGAGGAGAAGATTAAAATGTGAAAAGTAAACAGATGACAGATGACAGACACCAAGTGATGGCAAAAGCACATATTGCCTTTGGCAAGGTTTGCTAAAAAGAATATTAAAATGTGAATACCTACTTGTAATGTATAGAATAAACATGTTACACTATCAGCATTAGTTAATTTCTAAGGGAGATAATGGCAAGAGTTATCTTTCTTTTAACAGTTTAGGCAAGAGTTATCTTTCTTTTAACAGAGGAGAAGATTTTTAGAAATCAACCAATCAGAAACAAGAATTGCCTATGGCAGCCATGTTTGTTAACCGATCGGAAAAAATTAGCAATCTTTATAGAGAACCTTCCATAGATGCTTCCTTTTTTTCTTTTCTTTTTTTTTTAATTTATTTTTCAATAGTCAGGATTTTACAATCCCCTGTACATTACCACCTGACTAGGGTATACAGGGGTATTCAAAATAAATAAGTGAAAAAATAATGACTATTTCATTTTTTACAAATTAAATTTCAAAAGAGTTACAAACAAAATAATTAAATATTTAAGTAAAAGGTAGACTCTCTCTCCATCTCTCATACACACATTTACTCTCTACATTCTGTCTGTTACAACTTGTACATTTTCAAATATTTGCTAATACTGTAAAAAGTGTATTCTTGTTCCTATCATATACAATTGCTTTACAATACCTTTTTAATTCAGGATAATATATATAGGTGCCCAAAATTTTTCATAGGCTTGAACCGTATTATTTTTCTTTGCTATATACTGATCAAAAGATATGATACTTCTTAATCTTATTTTTTAACTCAATTGTGTTTGGCTTTGCTTCATTGAGTTTGCATTTGTAAATATAGTTTTTTGTAAGTATTATCAATAAATTCAGCAATAAACTTTCATCTTTACAGCCAAGAAAAATGTTTTCTTTGTTCAAAACAAAATTAACAAAATATAGTTTAAATCTGTTCGAAATAAATTGCCACAATCGATAAGTAATAGGACAATCAAAGAACAAATGTTCAATTGTTTCATCATTTGCTTTACAAAAGGTACATAAGTGTGTATCTTTTAATTTTATTTTATACAAAAATGAATTCGTAGCTATAATCCTATGCAGAAATTTAAACTGAAAGTTTCTCAAATAGGTGTCTCTGCATGATCTTTTCATAATTACAAAATATTCTGACCAATCAGTAATCTCTATATCCAACAATTCTTCCCATTTCAAAAATTTGTCAGTTGGATTTTGGACAATCTTATCTATAAGACTTCTGTATATAAATTTAGCTTTTTTATTAGATACAATTTTTTTTACAAAAGTATCAGTTGTATCATGTGTATCAAAATGAATATCTAAAAGGTTTTCTTTTAAGCAATCTTTGAAAGCTTTCGGAATTCTAGCAATCCCTCTAAAACTTCAGGAAATTGTTAGTTTCTAATTTCTCTTGAATTTGCTCAAAACTATAAAATTGCTTATTTTCATGATTAATAAGATCACTTACAAACTGCACACCTCTGTTTTTCCATAGTAAGTAATATGGAAAATCGTCTATAGATGCTTCCTACCAAGTTTCGGTTCATTTGGACAAGCGGTTTCAGAGGAGAAGATTTTTTTAAATCGGCCAATCAGAAACAAGAATTGCCTGTGGCAGCCATGCTTGTTAATGGATCGGGACAAAATGTGCAATCTTTAGAGAGGACCTTTTATAGATGCTTCCTACCAAGTTTCACTTCATTTGGCTGAGGGGTTTCAGAGGAGAAGATTAAAATTTGAAAAGTTAACGGACGACAGACGACGGACGCCAAGTGATGGCAAAAGCTCACATTGCCTTTGGCAAGGTGAGTTAAAAAAGGCAAAAACAAAGCAAAAACCCCCCTCCCTCTTAAAAGAAGCATGTTGTTACCTAAGAATATGATTGTATAATCAACAAAAGTGAATAAGAATATGTATAATCAACATACATTAAGATTTGATTCAAAGTTTTGTTTATCATGGGTGTGAGTTTAGAATTTATTTTATATGACTTCAATATAATGAGGACTTTGATACAAATAAAGTGTGTTTTACCATTTCTTGAAGTTCTGGACTGGGTTGTACAAACCTTAATCAGATTTATGTGTAAATTAAAACTTAATTGACACTTTAAATTACTTTAAATAAATGTACATGAAATTAATTTACACTTATGTTTTAATTGATACTTAAATTTAATTGACGTTTGTGCTACCCAGTCCTGTTATATATTACTCGAGGCTCTGTCAAAGAGCATGTACCACTTAAACAAATATTTAGCATAACAATTTACTGTGACAGCCATCTTGGATTTCCCATTCAAAAAAAAAAACATGAATTTTATGAGGAACCATTTATTATTCATTAATGTATGATTTTGGAATCAGTCATTTTTATTAGTTTCTGAAAGGATGATTTTTTTAAAATTTAATTTCACAAGAATATCATGCGAATGGAGCATAAATGTTATATGATAATAATTTAACTTGATGTTAATACTGCAATCTGATTGGCTGATCCGCCTGGTGAAAAATTGGTTATACTTGATAACCTGGTTTGGTATTGTGACGTCACCAACATATTCATTCTCCAACGACAAATTCAAATAGTCACATGAAAGAATCGTAATTAAAATTTAGGAATCATTAAATTTTGTTGTAAGAATTTAATTATAAGGAATATTTGAATTTTTTTAACAGGTTATAAAACCTGGTTTGGAAAACCTAATGCTTTTCATAAACCGCTTCGCCATTTATTAAACGTAAAAGCAGGTTATAGTGTATAACCTGTTCAAAAATTAAAAATATTTCTTAAATATTTTTACATGAATTTCTTGTTAACACATTCAAGAAAAATTAACAGGAATGTCAATGTAAAATGTACATGAAAATAATAATAAAAAAAATCAATCTTTCAAGACACAAATGAAGTATTTTGAAAAAGTTGAGAAAAATTGACTTGATATTTGATTAGCTTGATTAACATGACATTTATATATGGTTATATCTTAATGTGAATTCCAGATTCTGTAAATAATGTTTCATAGTAGCAGCCCTTCTGGATTTCAAATCTTCACCAAATCCTTAAATTTGGTACAGACAATAACCATTAATGTTTGGATTCAAACATTTGGAGGGGGTCCATGGTGTAGATCTGAGTGATTAAGGTTACTAACTTCAGACCACAAGCCTAACAATGCTGAAGTGGTCTCATGCCCTGATACCCATGTCATGTGGTTATGTTTCCAAACATATATCTAAGGCAAGGAGCTTAAACCCGTCAATTCATTATAACTAGTCTGAGGTTTCCTCCCCCATAAAGTCTGGTAGTCATGATGACAGCTGAAAAATTGCTCAATAACACACAAACAGTTTGCTTATTCTGTTAAGCGGCCAGTTTTTAATAATTTTTAAGAAAGAATTATTTTTCATGCTGTTAACTATTAAACCAAAATCTAATTCCCAATATCATCTCTAAGGGGTCGTCGTGGTCATGATCGTGATCGTATGGTAGTTTGATTTACAACTACCTGTGTAATCAGTGCCTATCACCACTAAAGTTCATGGCATGGTGTTCTCAATACAACATTATTTGATAAAGTTTGTCAGTGACTTGCGACAGGTCAGTGGTTTTCCTCCACAAATAAAACTGACTGCCACAATATAACTGAAATATTGTTAAAAGTGGTGTTAAATACCATAAACCCAAACCCCTATACCATCTTTCTTCTGAAATGCAATTGAAAGAAAATAAACTTGACATGCGGGAGCTTGTTTGTATATTATTATCAAGATGTAGAAATATCATAATGGTAAACTTAAAGTCATCTCTTTTGTCATAGAATCGGGTAGCTTAAGAAATCTTAATAGCATACACTGACACTCTTTCTTTCTATCATTTATATTATCATAACTAGATCATCTGTATAAACTAATAAAGTTAATCCCTATAGCTGGTACTTATAACAGGTTTATACACAATTAGATTTTAACTGATGTGATGGGAATGTCTTCGGTCTATATAAATACACTTGAAACAGGATGTAATCAAATAGAAAATATGAAAAACAAAATATCCATATTTCATTCAAATTATTCATGAACCTCAGAAATTAAATTTAATATTTGCATTGCACTTCGTAAAGGAAATGTCAACATATATGTTGTAAAGTGTAAATATGGTTAAGTGACTTTATTGTGTCATTGACCAATTCATGGATTATATACATATGACTTCATATTGAACTAAGCATTAAAAAAATCCTTGATTACCTTTTAATCATGAACAGTACAACCTTGAGGTGATAGATTGATTGATTGTTATTTAAGACCAAGCCAGCAATATTTCAGCAATATTATTGACAAAAACAAGTTTCCAAACAATAAATTGTGTACATGACTGGGGCAGGCCTATAGACAGATGTTCTGATTGTCACATAAAAGAAGAGATAATGGGGTAATTTTGACCTTGTCATCACCAATCACTCATTATGAGTAATAACTCATCAGGAGCTGCTTACTCATTGTAGTCTACACAACCTTGTTAAACTTTGGACCCCATATGAGCAGATCCCTTCAGTATAAACAAGGTTGAATCTCCATTTGACAAGGAAACTTCATGTTAAATAGACAATTACATTTACATTGCTGGTTACAGGTGTGGATTCTGATAGTGCACACCACTCCCCCTGAAATGGCAGTAGACCATCTGTTGTTAAATTTGACAATACAAATGTACTATTTTCTTTATAACCATATACTTCCTCTACTGTCCAGCTGGCCAGAGCTTACAGGGGATTTCCTGGACGGGCAGTGTCCTTGGACCACTGGGAATTTTTAGACTCCTCGTCTATAAAATGTCTGCCTCTAGCATAAATTCTTGCATCCACGCCTGGGTTATTGACAATACTATATTTTTCCATTGTAGTCTATGCAAAAATTTGACCCCTAAAGTTCAGACTTCATACACAATATAATTGCATTTCCAAAATATTACTAGTTCTTTAGATAATGATTTTTCCCTTTCCAGATTAGGTTAAACTTTGACCTTCAGGGTTTGGACCTTATAGACCCTGGTGCTTTCATTTGTACAAGATTGAATCTCCATTTCAAAAGATATTTCATGCCAAACACAATTTCAGTTCCATTCCTGGTTCTTGAGAATAGTTTTATAAATTGGGGGTGAGCAGTTGGATTTGTGACTGGAGATCTCAAAGACCATCCAGGCCAAGTTTGGTGTAAATTGGCAGATTGGGTTCATCGGAAATTCAACAAATTACTGTTATATTCCATTCTTTAGCAGACATTTTGTTTAGTACATGTAAGAAAATCAAGATCATTTATAGTATTTTATACCTAAAACATCGCCATTATCTACAATAGTCAACAAGTGTGTGTGTTGAAGGATCTTTTTGAAGTTTACTTATAAATTGGGGTATGTAACAGCTTAAAAATAAACCAAAGAAGCACAATTGTTTTACTTATTGGAATTCCAACTATTAAATATAGAAATTGCTTGTTAAAACAAACAAAAATGTTGTGAAGCAAAATGTTGATGTTATAAATAATTTCCTCAATAGTCCAATTACAATATTTATTATATTTTTCATCGCTGAAAACAGATTTCACAACTTTACATTATATCACAACACACACTGCTAAATTTACATCACCATATGATAAAATATGAAAAATTCTTTTTGATTTTGATAAGTTTGTATTAAAGATTGGTATACAAGATAGAACTTTCAATGCAATCAAACTGGCAATTCAATATACCTAAACAAAGTTTATCCAAGTTTGAACACAATTTTGACACTCCAAAAATATTTACTTTTACTTTGTAACTGTCTTGATACTTCCTTTAAAAGTTTATAACAAGTTGCTTGGTAGTAGTTAGGACATTAATAAGAAATTCTACACATGAACAATTGATTAGACTGATATAAAACAATACTAGATTACATTTGTATTTGTTTGTATATAATGTAGGGAGCCAATATATAGCATTTAAATGCTAAGTAAACAAATTAGGACTTTGTCAGACAACAACATTGTTGGATGCTTTATTAGCTGGAAGATGATCAATATATTGTTGTTAAATGTTAAATGAGCAATATTTCAGCAAAACTGACTTTTAACATAGTAGTCTCAGCACTGACATGGTTTATTGGATATATTTATTATTGAAATATTTAGTTCTTACAGTGTTTTCAATAAGAGCCGGAAGCCGGCGAATTTCGCCGTCTATTGCGGTATTTTTTCCGGCTATTTTATTTCCGACAAAAATAGATCGGAACTTTTCCGGGACCAGTTGTACGTGTTTTGGGATTGTCTTTATTCTGGTTCCGTATTTGATAGTGTGTGCTTTAGCCCGTTTTTTCAGATTTGAAACGGGAAACCAGTCATTACTCGATCTAAATAATTTCCTCGATTTAACGCTGGGGAGTTTTCTGTGTTAAATATGTACAATTATTTGACACCGCAGAACAACGTGAGAAACGGTTGAAATATCATTAATATGTCTAAAAGGACGATACTGGACTTCTTCCAGTCAGGCCCAAAGGCTAAGCAGTCTAGAGGTTTGTATTTCATAAATTTATGAAGTTAATAAATAAAATAATGGCGCTCAACTGGCGACTATCAATGTAAATTTTGCAAACATGTACAGTTTCCAACTACCGGAAATTCAAGTCAAATGTTGGATTGTGCTAAGTCTGAACTGATGGCCCTAGCTGAAAGTAAAACTCCTATTCAGTCCTTGAAAGATGATCTAAAGCCAGGTGGCAAGTTGGAACTTTTAGAATTGTGTCTAAAAGAAGGCACAGAGAATCGGTTTACTTTGAACAATTATACAACTGCTATAGTTGAAAATGTTAACAAACGCTTTCCAGATGTTGAAGTGCTTACGGAACTGGAATTATTTAATCCATTGCAGGGGCTGCTCTGGCTCCCTAAAAGTAGGAGCCAGAAAAATCGCCAGGTGCCAGTTTTGAAAGTCAGGAGCCAGCTACAATTTTTTCGAACCGAAACAGTGGATGATTGCATGTACCACTACCAGTTTCATGTATAAATGGTCCGGATTTGTTTGTACAAATGTTAATGTCTGTATTGTACTTCTGTTTTTCATTTCGATTTCATCATCAAAAACAAAAAGATTTAGATCTATATAATTTATTATAATATACTGTATTTTACGGATTATCAGGGATTCAGCCAGGATTTTGAGACCATTAGTAACTTTTGCGGAACAGATTTTTAATGGCAGAGCTTTAATCTTTGCCTTATTAGTTAGTAATGGAGATTGAAAAGCTATGAAAACCTCCTAGGATGGGAACATACTCTGCAAATTAGAAACCAACTGATAAAACATAACATTGCCATGATTTTGATCTAATACCACACAAATTGTAATACCCCCCCCCCCTTTTTTTTAAATATTACTGTGCTTTGATCTAATACAACACAAATTGTAATAAGTTTATAACCCCCACCATTTTTGAAATGTTACTGTGCTTTGGTCTAATACCACAACATTTGTGTAGTCTTCAGCAGAAAAAAATATGTCTCTGCCAATGGTCCAACTTCTAGATACTTTGTACAAAATGTAGGTAATGAATAGAACAAACGTCAAAAACTGAAGCAAGTTGTAAAATAAATAATTATTTCTCATAATCAAATTGCAACAATTGGAATAAAAATACTGACTGGTTATTATTTTTTTTTTTCACGTGTCTGTTTGTAAATAGTTCTATAAATAGATCGCAATTGTTACCCGGATGCTGATCGATAAAAAAAACTTATGCGTCCTCGTGCAGTGCATTTCAATGGCCAACCTTCGCATATAAAAAAATGACCATATCAAATATGAGAACTAAGATCATATTTCACAGAAATGAGAATAAATATAGAAAGATCGTTTGGTTAAAAGTATCGGTGGATTACATTGCGAACTCCTGTTGAACTTGATCGCGCCATTTTTATTTTTTAAGTTTCTTTTCGAGAAAGTCACTTTCAAAATACACGTGTACGATAGACAAAAGACTTCCTAACTCCGAACTCCAGTATAAACATGATATCGACATTTTCGTTATGGTGGACATTATCGTGCAACGATTAACGAATGATGATTACAAATATATGTCTACTTAAAATACATACTGTGACATTTTGAGTACATGTCAATCATAACTATAAAAAAAATATCATTATCGTTGATTGAATTTTTTGTCGGGGTCATTATCTTTAACCAGGTAAATCAAGCCAGGTGTGATCACAGATTACGCAATAAAAACAAAAATTCTATAATCCGTTGATTGGCTTGTAACATGTAATAAAATTGTCATTGTAGTGACTAATTAGTTTTAATCAGCAAATGAAGAAGAAGAATGGATTGTTACAAACATTTTTCTACGATTTTTTGAAAATTCAAGTGACGAATTGGGTACGGGAAATACTCGTCACTTGCGAAAATCAATTGTCAATAATTTATTGATTTTTGTTACGGTACACAGTGATTATCTATAAATTTACACAAGGAAATTTAGGCGCCAAAAAAATCGCCAGCAGCCGATTTCAGTCGCCAGTCATGAAAAAAAATCGCAAATTGCGACATTGGCGACCGACAGCGCGATCCCTGCATTGCTTTTACCAGATAAAAACAGTACTTAATTTGCATGTTATGGCAATGAATCAATTGCAGTAATTTTCAACTACTTCTAGATGCATCTCATTCTGATGAAGATACATCTTTGGAGGAATGTATGGCTGAATGGAGTCTTTTGTAATACAATTTTAGTAGGTTGAAAACAATTATTCCTAAGAAAGAAGATGTGACTGCTGACTGTCTCACACCATCAGAATGGTGCTTAACCAGAATTGTCAAACAGAAGCACGAATATGAGCACATGTGCCCAAAGTCAACTAGATTAGCAGAACTAGTACTTACGATTCCTGTTAGTAACGCATGGTCTGAAAAAGGGGCCTCCAAAGTAAAAATTATAAAAACAGAATTGAGAAAACGTCTAAAAAACGATATGTTGGAAGGATTGATGCACTTAACAGTTAATGGACCAGACATATGCACAGACCAATATGACTTATAAAACATATCCTTATAAAACTACTCCTTATCATAAAAATATGAGGGACATATGGATATATGTATTAGTATCCCTGATATATTTGAAAAGCTTAAATCCTAATGATGTATTTTATTTTAGAGGGAAAAGCTTATGGTAATATATAAGGATTAAAATCATGCCTTATCATATTCTTTAAACATTAGTATAGTCTCATCGAAGAAAAAAAATATTAAAAAAAAACTCGGACATCAAATGAATTTTACTTTTAAAAATATCTTAGGACATGGCATTATCAGGGGCGGATTTAGAGGGGGGCGTGCGCCCCCCCTAAAATTCGCAAAGCATATGTTATGCAACGTTAATTAAGCAGTTCAACAAACAACTTTTTCATGAATGGTTAACTCGTGACCTGTAGTAAAATATTCATACACATTGTAAATACATGTTGGGTGTGTTCGTTGATTCATATATGGATTCGCCGACAATTTCCGCTTTTGTTTGTCTATAAACAAGAACGGTCGAATCATATGTTTTCAATGAATGAATCAAACGACGAAAAGAAAAGCTCCATCCGGACGGGCAGTATTAACTAGAACCACCCGAAAGGACAAGCACCGAAAGTACAGACCAATTAGTGAAATGAGGAATGCGTTAAAACTAAACCAATAGTTCTTTGAAGGGTTAAAATATCGTGATCGATCAGTCATGAGTTGAACAATTCGCATCACGGTTGTTCAAAAAAAGTTTTACTTTAGGTTCTTATAATCTGACAAAAATATACTGTTAACAATTATCCGACAAAATTAAAACTCAATATCAAGTTTTTTTGGTCTGATAAAAATGGTGTGGTTGGTTTAAAATTGTCGTTCAAATAAATGTCTGTAATTCCTAAAAATCCCCAGGCAAAGCCCCCCTGTGCCCCCTACCAGGGTTCTACCCTGGACCAGCTGGGGACCTTAAGCGGTCCCCAGATCCCTCGCCTACCCACGCCCCCCCCCCCCCCCCCCCCCCCCCTAACCACAAATCCTGGATCCGCCTCTGATTATGACATTAAAAATTCAATCTTACCTTATACTTCTGTCAATAAGTCAATATTTTATGTATCTTCCGACGTTTTTGTATTTGAACTATTTTATCTATCTGAAGAAGTAACCAACAGGTAAATACTCTAATTATAGAATTAAGACTTTGATTAAAACCTAGCTCATTTATAGACATTTATACACAAAGCAGTATTAAGGGGAAAATGACATTTTATTTGATCATAGGGGGATAATTAAATAAATTCATATAATTATTTTATTCAGCAGACATTATACCACCTACATTATCTAATGTGAGTTTCGAGTTCGGTACTTCACCGGAAGAGCATAGCTTTATAATAAGATAATCTATCAGTTTGTATAGCAAGTGATGACAAAGGCAACATCAAAGTACTGTAAGTACTGATAAAACAAAGTTCTTTCAGAAGTACAACAAATAGATATAGCAAATACGTACAATGGAAATATCAAAGCACTTAAAGTACTGAGAAGACAAAGTTCTTTCAGAGGTACATCAAATAGATGTAGCAAACGCTTACAATGGAAATATCAAAGCACTTAAAGTACTGAGAAGACAAAGTCTTTCAGAGGTACAACAAATAAATGCAGCAAATGCTTACAATGGAAATATCAAAGCACTTAAAGTACTGAGAAGACAACATTCTTTCAGAGGTACATCAAATAGATACAGCAAATGCTTACAATGGAAATATCAAAGCACTTAAAGTACTGAGAAGACAAAGTTCTTTCAGAGGTACAACAAATAGATGTAGCAAATGCTTACAAAAAAAAAATGGAAATATCAAAGCACTTAAAGTACTGAGAAGACAACATTCTTTCAGAGGTACATCAAATAGATACAGCAAATGCTTACAATGGAAATATCAAAGCACTTAAAGTACTGAGAAGACAAAGCTCTTTCAGAGGTACAACAAATAGATGTAGCAAATGCTTACAAAAAAAAAATGGAAATATCAAAGCACTTAAAGTACTGAGAAGACAACGTTCTTTCAGAGGTACATCAAATAGATGTGGCAAATGCATAGTTATAAAGCATTCCTCTTGCAATGAAAAAAGAGGCATTATAAGAGAGGAAACCTCTCTGGAGGATGGTAGGCTTGCGTTGTGAAGTGTTATGTTGTAACGATTGCATTAAACATTAAAATAATGTGATGTAGACAGGGAAGGAATTGCACCCTTCCTTTATTTGGGAATGGATGCTAGTTCCAAAATTGTTTAAGTATTTATCTTTTAACATTACTACTGTTATAATTTTGTTTTAAAAAAAAACATAACAAGGGTGGTGGCATTAAGTCTTTCCTATTATACCTTTTTTGAGGAGAAATTCCTGATAATAATGGTCTTATTTAAATATTATGAAATGTGTTGACGGCTATCTTTGATTGTAAATCAAAAGAAAATCAGAGGTTTCATATGGTAATAAGTAAAAATGGAAAGTTATCAGGAATTCCTGTTATAAAATGGGGAAATAGTTGCTCTCGGAAACATTTTGATAAAAAAATAATTATGTTAAAAAGGGCTATCAAAAAGTGTGGATATAAATCTATGTATTGCCTGCCCCTTTAAATGATTTTAGTTTATTTTTTTGAGGTAAATAAACTCAATCAAAGTACCTTGAAACTGAAATTAATTTAAATGGTGACATGTGTATAAAAACAGACCTGTACACTCCATCATGTGAATCAAATATGGTGAACCTAGGTTGTATGCCAATGGATGTACTGACCTAATCAAGAAAACTTCAAGCTAATTTAACAAAGTCAATAGACCATGAAAATAAGGTCATGGTCATGTAATAAGATACATGCCTGGCAAATATGCACCCACCAAGATCAATGTGTGAACAAAATATGGCACCCACCAAGACAAATGTGTGAACAAAATATGGCATCCACCAAGATCAATGTGTGAACAAAATATGGCACCCACCACAATCAATGTGTGAACAAAAGATGCACCCACCACAATCAATGTGTGAACAAAATATGGCACCCACCACAATCAATGTGTGAACAAAATATGTACCCACCACAATCAATGTGTGAACAAAATATGGCACCCACCAAGATCAATGTGTGAACAAAATATGGCACCCACCAAGACAAATGTTTGAACAAAATATAGTATCCACCAAGATCAATGTGTGAACAAAATATGGCATCCACCAAGATCAATGTGTGAACAAAATATGGCACCCACCAAGACAAATGTGTGAACAAAATATGGCACCCACCAAGACAAATGTGTGAACAAAATATGGCACCCACCAAGACAAATGTGTGAACAAAATATGGCATCCACCAAGATCAATGTGTGAACAAAATATGGCACCCACCACAATCAATGTGTGAACAAAATATGCACCCACCACAATCAATGTGTGAACAAAATATGGCACCCACCAAGATCAATGTGTGAACAAAATATGGCACCCACCACAATCATTGTGTGAACAAAATATGGCACCCACCACGTATCAATGTGTGAACAAAATATGCACCTACCACAATCAATGTGTGAAAAAAATATGGCACCCACCACGTATCAATGTGTAAACAAAATATAGCACCCACCATGATCAATGTGTGAACAAAATATGGCCTCCACCACAATCAGTGTGTGAACAAAATATGGTACCCACCACGATCAATGTGTGAACAAAATATGGCACCCACCACGTATCAATGTGTAAACAAAATATGGCACCCACCACGATCAATGTGTGAACAAAATATGGCACCCACCACGTATCAATGTGTGAACAAAATATGGCACCCACCACTTATCAATGTGTGAACAAAATATGGTACCCACCACTTATCAATGTGTGAACAAAATATGGTACCCACCATGATCAATGTGTGAACAAAATATGGCACCCACCACGTATCAATGTGTGAACAAAATATGGCACCCACCGCGATCAATATGTGAACAAAATATGGCACCCACCACTTATCAATGTGTGAACAAAATATGGACCCACCACAATCACTGTGGGAACAAAATATGGTACCCACCACGTATCAATGTGTGAACAAAATATGGTACCCACCATGATCAATGTGTGAACAAAATATGTTACCCACCACGACCAATGTGTGAACAAAATATGGCACCTACCATATATCAATGTGTGAACAAAATATGGTACCCACCACGTATCAATGTGTGAACAAAATATGGTACCCACCACGTATCAATGTGTGAACAAAATATGGTACCCACCACGATCAATGTGTGAACAAAATATGGCACCCACCACGTATTAATGTGTGAACAAAATATGGTACCCACCACGTATCAATGTGTGAGCAAAATATGGTACCCACCACGTATCAATTTGTGAACAAAATATGGTACCCACCACGATCAATGTGTGAACAAAATATGGTACCCACCAAGTATCAATGTGTGAATAAAATATGGCACCCACCACATATCAATTTGTGAACAAAATATGGCACCCACCACTTATCAAAGTGTGAACAAAATATGGTACCCTCCACGATCAATGTGTGAACAAAATATGGCACCCACCACGTATCAATGTGTGAACAAAATATGGTACCCACCACGATCAATGTGTGAATAAAATATGGTACCCACCACGATCAATGTGTGAACAAAAGATGGCACCCACCACTTATCAATGTGTGAACAAAAGATGGCACCCACCACGATCTATGTGTGAACAAATTTTTTTTTTTTTTTTTTTTTTTTCTCAACTGCAAAATACATCAATACAGAATAGAGTACAATAATATAATAACATATAAAACATCATACAATCTATATAGTAAAGTACAATTAAATCTTCTTACAATCTTTTCCAATATATAATCATATGTATATTGCAGTGGAGGTTGGTTTTTTTTAGAATATAAAAGATGAGAAAAGAGGTATTTTGCAGAGTTTAAAATTGTTTACTATTGATATATGTGATAAATATTTTTTTGTATAATTAGGAAAAAAAGTAGATAAGAATTTAATGTATTTTTAAAAAGAAGAAGAAAAAAAAAGAGAAGACATTGAGAAGATGAGATTGTACTTTATATTGGCATTTATATATAAAACTTTTATGGTCTGGCCTGGTGCAAACAATCAATTGGACTATACAAAAGTATTATTTGGATGGATCAAACATTCATATTGTTTTAATTATCCTGTAATGAGTATACTATAAAGTATACTATAGTATACTAAATATAAACAAGAAAAGTATATTTAGATAGACTATATCAGTTAGTATTTAGTGGTGTCTCTATGGAAAGGGAATTTACATAAGAATAAAAACTATGTCAACAATCCTCAAACAGTTTTTCAAAAGTACTCCAATATAATTGAAATTCTGCAATTCTTTGATTTCGGACAGCAATCATTTTTTCAGTTTTATATAAATTTATCAAACAGGCTTTAAGCGAAAGAAAGGATAATTTTTTCTTCAGACATCTGTTTGTATATATATAGTATTTTATGTTTAGTAAAATGGCATTGTATACATCATCTTTATATACTTTATCAACATCCCCAAAAATTAGAGTCTTCTTTAAAAATGTTTGGTTTATGTCTTTGTCACCGAACCAAGAATTTACTTGCCCTAGAAGATTTTGTACATTTTCACAACCCCAAAAAATGTGTTCAATGGTTTCATTTTCCTTTTGGCAAAAATTACAATTTGCATCATCAATAATTTTAATTTTTTTCAGGAAATAATTAGTAGCCAGAATATTGTGATTTATTCTAAATTGAAACCAATGTAATTTTGTACATGCTGTAGCTTTAAATGGGAGTATATAAATTTGTTTCCACTCGTTTGAATTAATATCAAAAACTGTATTCCATTTTCTTTGAGCTGTAGGAACACTACTGTTTTTATTTAGAATTGTGTACATATCTTTTGAACCTTTAGAACTTCGAAAAATATTTTGTAGAGATGAAGGGACAAAAGGAGTCTGTAAATTAGATGATTTGTCTCCATATGGATATAATTTTAGCATTTGTCGTAAAGAACTAATAACCCCATTATATTGCAGAAAATTTACACAAAATCCAAATTTGTTTGAAAACTGATCTAAAGTCAGAAAAGAACCATCATCATTGACAAAATCGTTAACAAACTTTACACCCCTGTTGAACCACTCTGGATAAAAGATAGTTCTTTTGTCAATTTTTACCTGTTTATTCAACCAAACTGTATTGGCAAGAAAGTTTGTCCAATCTTTGTTTTCGTCTTTTTCAATAACAGATTTCCAAGCATATAATACATCCTTCCAAAATTGATTTTTTACACTTTCTATTACTTGTTCTATATATCCACTACTGCCACATGATAGTTTATTTATATCAATTGATGACATAAAAATATTCTGCCATTTACAATTGTTGAAAAAGAGTCTCCTGATCCATGTGGACTTCAAAGCCAAAATAAAAGAATGTATATTAATCATCTTAAGTCCCCCCTCTTGATACTTCTTTTGCATGATATCCTTTTTCACTCTATTAACAGATGATTTCCAAATAAATGTATATAACATAGCTTCAATATCTTTAATAATTTCTATACTAGGGTTTGGAAGTGCAATAAAAAGATGGTTAAGTACTGGCAGAATTAGTGATTTAACCACAGTAATCTTACCTATAGGAGTTAAATTTCTTTTGTTCCACTGTTTAAAGAGTCCTTTAATTTTTTTTAAATATTTTTCATAATTGATCTTTGTAATTTTAGAAATATCAACATCAAAATTTATTCCCAGAACAGTAAACGTAGTTTTTCCCCAGGAGAGATTCCAGTTTTCACATAGTCTATCACTGCTGTATTTTTTGCTTCCTATCCAAATAACTTGTGTTTTTGAAAAATTTATTTTAAGGCCTGATATCTTTTTGAACCATTCCAATTCCAAAAGTGTTTCATTTAATGATTCTTCTGATCCATCCAAAATTACTGATGTATCATCAGCGAACTGAGAAATTTCATGTTCTGAGTGCAAGACTTTAATTCCTTTTATTTTAGGGTTTTCTCTTATTTTTATAGCCATTATTTCAGCACATAGTATGAATAAATAAGGGGACAACAGATCCCCTTGCCTACAGCCTCTCTCTATACGAAAAAACTCAGATAAATTCCCTCCCTGATTGACTGCAGATTTAATGTTGTTATAAAACGTTTTAACCCATTTTTGAATAGATTCCCCAAAATTGAAAAATTTTAAAATGTTATTAAGAAAGTTCCATGATATTGAGTCAAAAACCTTTTCAAAATCTATTAACAAAAATAAACCAGGTATATCATTCTCCTCTGCATATTCCATTATATCAAACAAAAGCCTAATATTTTCCCCTATGTACCTACCTGCAATAAAACCAGTCTGATCATTATTAATTAATGTGGGGAGAACTTTTTTAATTCTATTTGCTATCACCCCAGACCCTATCTTATATACTGTATTCAACAATGAGATTGGCCGCCAATTTTTTAGAAAATGTCTTGATTTGTCTCCCTTTGGTAAACATGTGATTATACCTTGTTTTTGTGTAACAGATAAACTTCCTAAACTATAACCATAATTTAAAGAACCAATAACAAAAACTTTCAGATCTTTCCAAAAAAAATTTAAAAACTCTGATGTAAACCCATCTGATCCAGGACTTTTGTTATTTTTCATTTTTTTCAAAATTTCCCCAGCTTCAAATCTCCCAATTTCCCCTTCTAAATTATCTTTTTCTTCTTCTGTGAGTTTTCTTATACTTGCCCCCTTCAAACCCTCCACTATATCTTTAAGACTACAACCTTTATCTTCATCTTTATTTTTGTACAAATTTTCATAAAAATATTGTACTTCTTTTAATATCTCCTTCTGATCTGTAACAATTTCCCCATTATATTTTTCAACTTTTGGAATTATCTTACTGGTATAATTTTTAGACTCTAGCCCACAAAAATATTTTGTTGGCTTTTCTCCTTCATCTACCCATTGAGCTCTTGATCTTACTAACTTACCTTTCATTTTTTCATTTCTAAGAGATTCCAATTCATGCTTTTTTGTTTCTAAATTTTCAATTGAGTTTTCAGTAACATTTTTTTCAAGGGTAGCAATTTCTTTTTGAAGATCTCTAAATCTCTGTTCCTTAATTTTTTTTATATATAGCTTGCAAATGAAATTGTTTTTCCTCGTATTTCTAAAAGTAACATTTCCAAAAACAGTTGAACATTAATAGTAAGTTGCAGTTCATTATCATCAATTTCTTGAATTTTATCCCTATTATAGATTAATGCTGCATATTGTTTTTTCAGATCAATGATTTTTTCCCTTACAATTTTGCTGTAGTCCTTTTCGTATAATAGTGAGTTGTTAAATTTCCACAAGCCTTTACCTTTATTGAAGGGATTAAACACAAGGCTTAAAATAATCATTGAATGATCAAATCTGTAACTTGGATCAATAGTACAATTTTTTAAATTAGTAAGCATACTTTCTGTAAAAAGGAAAAAATCCAATCTAGCCTGTCTAAATGGATTTTTTTCCCTCCAAGTATAACGAAAACTATCTGGATAAAGTTGCCTATAAGGGTCTATTAGACTTCTTTCTTCAATTAATTCTAAAACCTTCTCTCTCGACTTTGGGTTATTTACATGCAAATAGTTACAGTAATCTAACTCTGGACATAATACAAGATTGAAATCACCACAAATTATAAAATTTTCATTTCCAAATTCCTCAACTATTGACATGATATTCTCATAAAATTGAGGATTATCATCATTCGGTCCATAAATAGAAACAAGTGTAAAGTTAATTTTGTCAACATTAATATCTAAAACAAGATAATTCCCATTTATGTCTCTTTTCTCTTTATGAATATTAAATTCAAAATTATTGTTAAAAAGAATAGCAGTACACCTGGCATTTGATGTAAATGAGCTAAAATAACATTCATAATCCCAACTTGATCGTATGCTCTTTTCATTTTCACAAGTAAAATGAGTATCTTGTAGACAGTAGATGTTGCACTGCTTTTTTTTAGATAATTAAAGACATCTGTTCTTTTTACAATGCTACCGAGTCCCTGACAGTTTACTGAAAGAATTCTTACACTAGCCATTAAGTAATCTTATAACATAACACACTGATTGATTATCATAAATAAACAGACAATATACATAAATTCTGCACCAGACCAACCAATATAATAATAAGTACACAAAAATGAAATTAAAAGTAGTACAAAAAGAAAGAAGACAACAGAAAAAATGTAATGAACAGTAGTACAAAGAGAAAGAAGACAAAAGAAAGAGACAATAAAAACAATGACTGTAATCAAACATGGCTACAAAAAGCTAAACAACATAATATATTGCAATTTTTACAGTTATAAATTATATCCTTTTAATTTCATATAGTATCAGCAAAATCAAAATCATACACATCAATATTCTGTTTCATTCTGTTAAAATGTAACTGGTAAACAAAACAAAAATTAAATAAGTTATCAGTATTATACATATCATTTCTATTATATTTATCAATTAAGATACAAGACCAACACTGAATTCATACCCACTCTACTCACTGTTGTCCCAACAATAGATACGGCCATACCCTGAGCAAGTCACACATGCAGAAAATCTACTACTTCAATTTAAGATTCAAAGATTCAAGGTGGCAAACAACTAGAGAAGGCCACATTTAATTATATGAACTATAATATGTAGGATTTTCACCCATGTACAATGTACCATTAGTGTTTCAGTTGTGGGAAAATCCACAAAAAAAAAAATCACCTATGAAAAGGAGGTGTGCAATTATTTCATGCAGCCAGGCCAGAATATAAACTACATCAATTCTAGATCACAAAAAACCAGTTACTGCCCTTGTTCCAGACAACAAACCAATAACTATGTTCAACATGCTGGAAATACCCCCCCCCCCCCCCTTTTCCAATGCACATCTTGAATCTATCCACAAATACATGAGTGGGTAACACTGGGTACATTAGAAAAGTGATGAACAAAACTAAAGGATCATTAACAATTACACAAACTAATGTTTCAGTGAACAAACCAACAAGTTTAATACACATAATTATACATAAAGTTCATGATAAAATTTTTCCAATACTTATGAATACAGGAGGTGCACACCATTATTCCACCTCATAGACATGGGTCAAATCTAAGACATGTTATACCAAAAACTCAGAGTTCCAGATAACATAACCTACCTAGGTACATGTATATATATATATTTGGGCAAACAGGTGGAGTCATATGGCCCCTAAGCTATGTCCATTGTTGGTAGCGCAGGTAATAGTATATATTATCTTCAATATGCAAATGTAAATAATTAAAATTTTGTGCTAAGACAGTTGCAAGTAGTCGCAATATGTATTTCTGAAAAAACCCAAAGAATCCATACAGAATCAAATACAGGGTACTACATGTATACGGTAATAAAAATCATAAATGAAATGTAATGTATATCAATAATCATGACAGTATATTTTCTGGTACCGGTATGTAGTTATCATCTTATGTACATTCTATATAATCTTTTTTACTGTGTATTCAATATGCATATCATAACAGGTAAAGACAAATTAAATATAAAGTTAAATAAATATGGACAGTTAATGTATGGTAAAAAAGTAAGCATTTACCTTCTCTGTCTGATTTTAATGTCAATGTCATCATACAAACCAAATTTGAATTGTTTATCATCAGGTGTTCTTCCATATATGCCACAATTGTAGAACCACACAGAGTCAAATCTATTGGAATCACGCATCCTTTTCATTAGTTCATGATTTTGTTTTGTAATGTCGTCTACAAAATGAACATTGTTTTTCAAGTTTTTCTTTGCACGCATGACATTCCTTTTGGCATCACTGTTAAATAGTCTGACAATAATTGGTTTTTCTCCTGGTCAATCTGAAGGTAAACGGTGTATGGCTACAACATCCCTTAGTTCTAAATCCACATTAAGGTCTTTCTTGACAAGATCAATGAAATCCTCTCTCAGGTTTTGTTTGTCTCTTTTTTTCATGTTAAACACTTTTATATTGTTTTTTCCTCGAATATTGTTCATTGTAGTTACTTTGTATGGTAGCGTCTTTGGTCAGTATAACATTCCTATTAAGAGTTGTCTTTACATTTCCAAGTACATTTTTTGTGGCATCTAGTTGGCCTTTCAAGTTTTCATTTTCCAATGATAATGCATCTATTTTTTCCTGCATATTGTTTGTAACTTGTGTAAGTTTAGTTTCAAATTTTGTTTCCAATTTACTTTCAAAATTGTTGAGTAGTTTGTTAACTATAACAGTAACTAATGTTTCTAATTCAGTACTTTTTACCAGATCTTTTGTTGCCTCGTTAAGATCAGTTATCTTTGTCACACCTTGAAGACTTGATTTTATTTCCTCAAGGTCCTTTTGTATATGGTCCAATCCTGACAGATCAAATTCAATACTATTGTTTGAGTCATTAGATAACTGAGAATGTGTTCTACCCTTCTTAGGTGCTTTCTCCTTTGTTGAACCCAATTTTGCTTTGAGCAGTGTTTGAACAGTATTTATATTTGTACTTCTAGGTTGTCCAGGTTTAAGTGAATTACTGCCTCCAGACATAATGTCAATTTCACTAACAATAAATTCCAATGAAAATATCTGTACACACTCAATAAATGTTCAAAAATCCAAAATTTTCATCAACAGAAACATCATCCTTTAACACATTATATAGGCAATTATCTTTCCAAAAATTTTTTGCATTAGAACTTCATAAAACATAAAAAAACTGCAAAAATTGCTGAGCTGTTTTTCAAGCTGCCATCAACTCAGACACCATTTTTTAAATGAGTGAACAAAATATGGTACCCACCACGATCAATGTGTGAACAAAATATGGCACCCACCACGTATCAATGCGTGAACAAAATATGGTACCCACCACGTATCAATGTGTGAACAAAATATGGTACCCACCACGATCAATGTGTGAACAAAATATGGTACCCACCACAATCAATGTGTGAACAAAATATGGCACCCACCACTTATCAATGTGTGAACAAAATATGGACCCACCACAATCACTGTGGGAACAAAATATGGTACCCACCACATATCAATGTGTGAACAAAATATGGTACCCACCACGATCAATGTGTGAACAAAATATGGCACCCACCACGACCAATGTGTGAACAAAATATGGCACCTACCACATATCAATGTGTGAACAAAATATGGCACCCACCACGTATTAATGTGTGAACAAAATATGGTACCCACCATGTATCAATGTGTGAGCAAAATATGGTACCCACCACGTATCAATGTGTGAACAAAATATGGCACCCAGCACTTATCAATGTGTGAACAAAATATGGTACCCACCACTTATCAATGTGTGAACAAAATATGGTACCCACCACGATCAATGTGTGAACAAAATATGGCACCCACCACGTATCAATGTGTGAACAAAATATGACACCCACCACGTATCAATGTGTGAATAAAATATGGCACCCACCACATATCAATGTGTGAACAAAATATGGCACCCACCACTTATCAATGTGTGAACAAAATATGGTACCCACCACGATCAATGTGTGAACAAAATATGGCACCCACCACGTATCAATGTGTGAACAAAATATGACACCCACCACGTATCAATGCAGGAATAAAATATGGTACCCACCACGTATCAATGTGTGAACAAAATATGGTACCCACCACGATCAATGTGTGAACAAAATATGGTACCCACCACGATCAATGTGTGAACAAAATATGGCACCCACCACGATCAATGTGTGAACAAAATATCGTACCCACCACGATCAATGTGTGAACAAAATATGGCACCCACCACATATCAATGTGTGAACAAAATATGGCACCCACCACATATCAATGTGTGAACAAAATATGGCACCCACCACGTATCAATGTGTGAACAAAATATGGTACCCACCACGATCAATGTGTGAACAAAATATGGTACTCACCACGATCAATGTGTGAACAAAATATGGCACCCACCACGTATTAATGTGTGAACAAAATATGACACCCACCACGTATCAATACATGAATAAAATATGGTACCTACCACGTATCAATGCATGAATAAAATATGGTACCCACCACGATCAATGTGTGAACAAAATATGGTACCCACCACGATTAATGTGTGATCAAAATATGGTACTCACCACGATCAATGTGTGAACAAAATATGGCACCCACCACATATTAATGTGTGAACAAAATATGACACCCACCACGTATCAATACATGAATAAAATATGGTACCCACCACGTATCAATGTGTGAACAAAATATGGCACCCACCACGTATCAATGTGTGAACAAAATATGGACCCACCACAATCACTGTGGGAACAAAATATGGTACCCACCACATATCAATGTGTGAACAAAATATGGTACCCACCACGATCAATGTGTGAACAAAATATGGCACCCACCACGACCAATGTGTGAACAAAATATGGCACCTACCACATATCAATGTGTGAACAAAATATGGCACCCACCACGTATTAATGTGTGAACAAAATATGGTACCCACCATGTATCAATGTGTGAGCAAAATATGGTACCCACCACGTATCAATGTGTGAACAAAATATGGCACCCAGCACTTATCAATGTGTGAACAAAATATGGTACCCACCACTTATCAATGTGTGAACAAAATATGGTACCCACCACGATCAATGTGTGAACAAAATATGGCACCCACCACGTATCAATGTGTGAACAAAATATGACACCCACCACGTATCAATGTGTGAATAAAATATGGCACCCACCACATATCAATGTGTGAACAAAATATGGCACCCACCACTTATCAATGTGTGAACAAAATATGGTACCCACCACGATCAATGTGTGAACAAAATATGGCACCCACCACGTATCAATGTGTGAACAAAATATGACACCCACCACGTATCAATGCAGGAATAAAATATGGTACCCACCACGTATCAATGTGTGAACAAAATATGGTACCCACCACGATCAATGTGTGAACAAAATATGGTACCCACCACGATCAATGTGTGAACAAAATATGGCACCCACCACGATCAATGTGTGAACAAAATATGGCACCCACCACGTATCAATGTGTGAACAAAATATGGTACCCACCACGATCAATGTGTGAACAAAATATGGCACCCACCACATATCAATGTGTGAACAAAATATGGCACCCACCACATATCAATGTGTGAACAAAATATGGCACCCACCACGTATCAATGTGTGAACAAAATATGGTACCCACCACGATCAATGTGTGAACAAAATATGGTACTCACCACGATCAATGTGTGAACAAAATATGGCACCCACCACGTATTAATGTGTGAACAAAATATGACACCCACCACGTATCAATACATGAATAAAATATGGTACCTACCACGTATCAATGCATGAATAAAATATGGTACCCACCACGATCAATGTGTGAACAAAATATGGTACCCACCACGATTAATGTGTGATCAAAATATGGTACTCACCACGATCAATGTGTGAACAAAATATGGCACCCACCACATATTAATGTGTGAACAAAATATGACACCCACCACGTATCAATACATGAATAAAATATGGTACCCACCACGTATCAATGTGTGAACAAAATATGGCACCCACCACGTATCAATGTGTGAACAAAATATGACACCCACCACGTATCAATGTGTGAATAAAATATGGCACCCACCACATATCAATGGGTGAACAAAATATGGTACCCACCACTTATCAATGTGTGAACAAAATATGCACCCACCACAATCAATGTGGGAACAAAATATGGTACCCACCACATATCAATGTGTGAACAAAATATGGCACCCACCACGATCAATGTGTGAACAAAATATGGTACCCACCACGATCAATGTGTGAACAAAATATGGCACCTACCACATATCAATGTGTGAACAAAATATGGCACCCACCACATATCAATGTGTGAACAAAATATGGCACCCACCACGATCAATGTGTGAACAAAATATGGTACTCGCCACGATCAATGTGTGAACAAAATATGGCACCCACCACGTATTAATGTGTGAACAAAATATGGTACCCACCACGTATCAATGTGTGAGAAAAAAATGGTACTCACCACGTATCAATGTGTGAACAAAATATGGTACCCACCACGATCGATGTGTGAACAAAATATGGCACCCACCACTTATCAATGTGTGAATAAAATATGACACCCACCACGATCAATGTGTGAACAAAATATGGCACCCACCACGTATCAATGTGTGAACAAAATATGACACCCACCACGTATCAATGTGTGAATAAAATATGGCACCCACCACATATCAATGGGTGAACAAAATATGGTACCCACCACTTATCAATGTGTGAACAAAATATGCACCCACCACAATCAATGTGGGAACAAAATATGGTACCCACCACATATCAATGTGTGAACAAAATATGGCACCCACCACGATCAATGTGTGAACAAAATATGGTACCCACCGCGATCAATGTGTGAACAAAATATGGCACCTACCACATATCAATGTGTGAACAAAATATGGCACCCACCACATATCAATGTGTGAACAAAATGTGGCACCCACCACGATCAATGTGTGAACAAAATATGGTACTCGCCACGATCAATGTGTGAACAAAATATGGCACCCACCACGTATTAATGTGTGAACAAAATATGGTACCCACCACGTATCAATGTGTGAGAAAAAAATGGTACTCACCACGTATCAATGTGTGAACAAAATATGGTACCCACCACGATCGATGTGTGAACAAAATATGGCACCCACCACTTATCAATGTGTGAATAAAATATGACACCCACCACGATCAATGTGTGAACAAAATATGGTACCCACCACGATCAATGTGTGAACAAAATATGGCACCCACCACGTATCAATGTGTGAATAAAATATGGCACCCACCACGATCAATGTGTGAACAAAATATGGCACCCACCACGTATAAATGTTTGAACAAAATATGACACCCACCACGTATCAATGTGTGAATAAAATATGGCACCCACCACGTATCAATGTGTGAACAAAATATGGTACCCACCACGATCAATGTGTGAACAAAATATGGTACCCACCACGATCAATGTGTGAACAAAATATGGCACCCACCACGTATCAATGTGTGAACAAAATATGGCATCCCCCACGTATCAATGTGTGAACAAAATATGGTACCCACCACCTATCAATGTGTGAACAAAATATGGTACCCACCACGATCAATGTGTGAACAAAATATGACACCCACCACGTATCAATGTGTGAATAAAATATGGTACCCACCATGCATCAATGTGTGAACAAAATATGACACCCACCACGTATCAATGTGTGAATAAAATATGGCACCCACCACGTATCAATGTGTGAACAAAATATGGCACCCACCATATATCAATGTGTGAACAAAATATGACACCCACCACTTATCAATGTGTAAACAAAATATGGCACCCACCACGATCGATGTGTGAATAAAATATGGCACCCACCACGTATCAATGTGTGAACAAAATATGGCACCCACCATATATCAATGTGTGAACAAAATATGACACCCACCACTTATCAATGTGTAAACAAAATATTACACCCACCACGTATCAATGTGTGAATAAAATATGGCACCCACCACGTATCAATGTGTGAACAAAATATGACACCCACCACTTATCAATGTGTAAACAAAATATGGCACCCACCACGATCAATGTGTGAACAAAATATGACACCCACCACGTATCAATGTGTGAATAAAATATGGCACCCACCACGTATCAATGTGTGAACAAAATATGGCACCCACCATATATCAATGTGTGAACAAAATATGACACCCACCACTTATCAATGTGTAAACAAAATATGGCACCCACCACGTATCAATGTGTGAACAAAATATGGCACCCACCACGTATCAATGTGTGAACAAAATATGGTACCCACCACGTATCAATGTGTGAGAAAAAAATGGTGCCCACCACGTATCAATGTGTGAACAAAATATGGTACCCACCACGATCAATGTGTGAACAAAATATGGCACCCACCACGATCAATGTGTGAATAAAATATGACACCCACCACGATCAATGTGTGAACAAAATATGGTACCCACCACGATCAATGTGTGAACAAAATATGGCACCCACCACGTATCAATGTGTGAATAAAATATGGCACCCACCATGTATCAATGTGTGAACAAAATATGGTACCCACCACCATCAATGTGTGAACAAAATATGGCACCCACCACGATCAATGTGTGAACAAAATATGGCACCCACCACGATCAATGTGTGAACAAAATATGGTACCCACCACGTATCAATGTGTGAACAAAATATGGTACCCACCACGATCAATGTGTGAACAAAATATGACACCCACCACGTATCAATGTGTGAATAAAATATGGCACCCACCACGCATCAATGTGTGAATAAAATATGGCACCCACCACGTATCAATGTGTGAACAAAATATGGTACCCACCACGTATCAATGTGTGAGAAAAAAATGGTGCCCACCACGTATCAATGTGTGAACAAAATATGGTACCCACCACGATCAATGTGTGAACAAAATATGGTACCCACCACGATCAATGTGTGAACAAAATATGGTACACACCACGATCAATGTGTGAACAAAATATGACACACACCACGTATCAATGTGTGAACAAAATATGGCACCCACCACGTATCAATGTGTGAACAAAATATGGTATCCACCATGATCAATGTGTGAACAAAATATGGTACCCACGACGATCAATGTGTGAACAAAATATGGCACCCACCACGTATCAATGTGTGAACAAAATATGACACCCACCACGTATCAATGTGTGAACAAAATATGGCACCCACCACGTATCAATGTGTGAACAAAATATGGTACCCACCACGATCAATGTGTGAACAAAATATGACACCCACCACGTATCAATGTGTGAACAAAATATAGCACCCACCACATATCAATGTGTGAACAAAATATGGTACCCACCACGTATCAATGTGTGAACAAAATATGGTACCCACCACGATCAATGTGTGAACAAAATATGACACCCACCACGTATCAATGTGTGAACAAAATATGGCACCCACCACTTATCAATGTGTGAACAAAATATTACACCTACCACGTATCAATGTGTGAATAAAATATGGCACCCACCACGTATCAATGTGTGAACAAAATAGGGTACCCACCACGTATCAATGTGTGAACAAAATATGGTACCCACCACGTATCAATGTGTGAACAAAATATGGCACCCACCACGTATCAATGTGTGAACAAAATATTACACCCACCACCCACGTATCAATGTGTGAATAAAATATGGCACCCACCACGTATCAATGTGTGAACAAAATATGACATCCACCACGTATCAATGTGTGAATAAAATATGGCACCCACCACGTATCAATGTGTGAACAAAATATGGTACCACCACGATCAATGTGTGAACAAAATATGGTACCCACCACGTATCAATGTGTGAACAAAATATGGCACCCACCACATATCAATGTGTGAACAAAATATTACACCCACCACGTATCAATGTGTGAATAAAATATGGCATCCACCACGTATCAATGTGTGAACAAAATATGGTACCCACCACGATCAATGTGTGAACAAAATATGGCACCCACCACGTATAAATGTGTGAACAAAATATGACACCCACCACGTATCAATGTGTGAATAAAATATGGCACCCACCACGTATCAATGTGTGAACAAAATATGGTACCCACCACGATCAATGTGTGAACAAAATATGGTACCCACCACGATCAATGTGTGAACAAAATATGGCACCCACCACGTATCAATGTGTGAACAAAATATGGCATCCCCCACGTATCAATGTGTGAACAAAATATGGTACCCACCACCTATCAATGTGTGAACAAAATATGGTACCCACCACGATCAATGTGTGAACAAAATATGACACCCACCACGTATCAATGTGTGAATAAAATATGGTACCCACCATGCATCAATGTGTGAACAAAATATGACACCCACCACGTATCAATGTGTGAATAAAATATGGCACCCACCACGTATCAATGTGTGAACAAAATATGGCACCCACCATATATCAATGTGTGAACAAAATATGACACCCACCACTTATCAATGTGTAAACAAAATATGGCACCCACCACGATCGATGTGTGAATAAAATATGGCACCCACCACGTATCAATGTGTGAACAAAATATGGCACCCACCATATATCAATGTGTGAACAAAATATGACACCCACCACTTATCAATGTGTAAACAAAATATTACACCCACCACGTATCAATGTGTGAATAAAATATGGCACCCACCACGTATCAATGTGTGAACAAAATATGACACCCACCACTTATCAATGTGTAAACAAAATATGGCACCCACCACGATCAATGTGTGAACAAAATATGACACCCACCACGTATCAATGTGTGAATAAAATATGGCACCCACCACGTATCAATGTGTGAACAAAATATGGCACCCACCATATATCAATGTGTGAACAAAATATGACACCCACCACTTATCAATGTGTAAACAAAATATGGCACCCACCACGTATCAATGTGTGAACAAAATATGGCACCCACCACGTATCAATGTGTGAACAAAATATGGTACCCACCACGTATCAATGTGTGAGAAAAAAATGGTGCCCACCACGTATCAATGTGTGAACAAAATATGGTACCCACCACGATCAATGTGTGAACAAAATATGGCACCCACCACGATCAATGTGTGAACAAAATATGGTACACACCACGATCAATGTGTGAACAAAATATGACACCCACCACGTATCAATGTGTGAATAAAATATGGCACCCACCCCGTATCAATGTGTGAACAAAATATGGTACCCACCATGATCAATGTGTGAACAAAATATGGTACCCACGACGATCAATGTGTGAACAAAATATGGCACCCACCACGTATCAATGTGTGAACAAAATATGACACCCACCACGTATCAATGTGTGAATAAAATATGGCACCCACCACATATCAATGTGTGAACAAAATATGGTACCCACCACGATCAATGTGTGAACAAAATATGACACCCATCACGTATCAATGTGTGAACAAAATATGGCACCCACCACATATCAATGTGTGAACAAAATATGGTACCCACCACGTATCAATGTGTGAACAAAATATGGTACCCACCACGATCAATGTGTGAACAAAATATGACACCCACCACGTATCAATGTGTGAACAAAATATGGCACCCACCACTTATCAATGTGTGAACAAAATATTACACCCACCACGTATCAATGTGTGAATAAAATATGGCACCCACCACGTATCAATGTGTGAACAAAATAGGGTACCCACCACGTATCAATGTGTGAACAAAATATGGTACCCACCACGTATCAATGTGTGAACAAAATATGGCACCCACCACGTATCAATGTGTGAACAAAATATTACACCCACCACCCACGTATCAATGTGTGAATAAAATATGGCACCCACCACGTATCAATGTGTGAACAAAATATGGTACCCACCACGATCAATGTGTGAACAAAATATGGTACCCACCACGTATCAATGTGTGAACAAAATATGGCACCCACCACATATCAATGTGTGAACAAAATATTACACCCACCACGTATCAATGTGTGAATAAAATATGGCATCCACCACGTATCAATGTGTGAACAAAATATGGTACCCACCACGATCAATGTGTCAACAAAATATGGCACCCACCACGTATAAATGTGTGAACAAAATATGACACCCACCACGTATCAATGTGTGAATAAAATATGGCACCCACCACGTATCAATGTGTGAACAAAATATGGTACCCAACACGATCAATGTGTGAACAAAATATGGTACCCACCACGATCAATGTGTGAACAAAATATGGCACCCACCACGTATCAATGTGTGAACAAAATATGGCACCCCCCACGTATCAATGTGTGAACAAAATATGGTACCCACCACGTATCAATGTGTGAACAAAATATGGTACCCACCACGATCAATGTGTGAACAAAATATGACACCCACCACGTATCAATGTGTGAATAAAATATGGTACCCACCACGCATCAATGTGTGAACAAAATATGACACCCACCACGTATCAATGTGTGAATAAAATATGGCACCCACCACGTATCAATGTGTGAACAAAATATGGCACCCACCATATATCAATGTGTGAACAAAATATGACACCCACCACTTATCAATGTGTAAACAAAATATGGCACCCACCACGATCAATGTGTGAATAAAATATGGCACCCACCACGTATCAATGTGTGAACAAAATATGGCACCCACCATATATCAATGTGTGAACAAAATATGACACCCACCACTTATCAATGTGTAAACAAAATATTACACCCACCACGTATCAATGTGTGAATAAAATATGGCACCCACCACGTATCAATGTGTGAACAAAATATGGCACCCACCATATATCAATGTGTGAACAAAATATGACACCCACCACTTATCAATGTGTAAACAAAATATGGCACCCACCACGATCAATGTGTGAACAAAATATGACACCCACCACGTATCAATGTGTGAATAAAATATGGCACCCACCACGTATCAATGTGTGAACAAAATATGGCACCCACCATATATCAATGTGTGAACAAAATATGACACCCACCACTTATCAATGTGTAAACAAAATATGGCACCCACCACGTATCAATGTGTGAACAAAATATGGCACCCACCACATATCAATGTGTGAACAAAACATGGCACCCACCACGTATCAATGTGTGAATAAAATATGGCACCCACCACGTATCAATGTGTGAACAAAACATGGCACCCACCACGTATCAATGTGTGAACAAAATATGGCACCCACCACTTATCAAGGTGTGAACAAAATATGGCACCCACCACGATCAATGTGTGAACAGTCAGTACACCATGAAAATGAAGTCAACATCAGGTGACACATGTCTGGTTGACATGTACCCACCGTGATCAATGAGTGAACTAACTATGGTGAGTCTAGGTTGTCATTGTAATGGAGAAACTTATCACAATAACTTTACATTAACATCTTCGTTGCTGCCGGGAAAGCAATACCTATATATAGCCCTCAGCAACTGTCATCATACACCCTAAACTAGATATCTCCATTTTTTACTGTAAGCTAATTATTGTATAATTATGATTTCACGTATATTACAGCTCATGATTCAAAGAAAACATGTGTTAATATTTGCTTGGTTCAATAGTACTGTTAGAACAGCTGTGAAAAAAATCTTGTTAATATCACTGTTATAGTAACAAACACAATGATATATCATAGAAACCTGCTAATATATTTGATCAATTAATGGGTTAAATAGCAATCTAGGTCCACGTCAATATTATATGTTATCCAGCTATCAGACAGGGTATATACTGTGACATTCCCGGCTTAAGATCTATATTCCTTGAGGCGCAGCCGAAGGGAATATAGATCATAAGCCGGGAATGTCACATTATATACCCTGTCTGATAGCTGAATAACAGATATATTACGGATTTAACCTTTTTTTTAAATACAACATCCAACTGTATTAAATAAATTTGCCTCTTTTATTTTCATTTTTCGTATCTCTAGATGTCCGTTTCCGTACCTTTGACGTCATTCTTCAATGACGTCAAAATATGTGTCACGTCATATTTCATGTATAGGGTGTCTTATGAAGGAAAATACTGTACTAAATTTCTAAATCAATACAGTTTCATATGTAGTAAATTTTATAAACTTTATAAATATAACATTAATATATCACATAACAAAACAATGGGTTTGCGAAACAGTTTCAATAATCCATGCAATAAAGTCAGTCATTTGTTTTGATTTACAATTCTCGCACTGCACGAGACCGATGACGTCATTCTGTATATTCATAGCGTACATAAACACAGAGGGAATTTTTTTACACTTCAAAATTACAAGATGAGATTAAAACAGATAAGATTGAATTGAATAAATTCCATGCAAGTAAAAAAGATCCTTTTTACTAATGTCTTTTTTTCCTGATCATTATGCTTGTTAAATATGTTTTAAGCGATGGTATTTCCTAAGCATTTTTACCTTTCCGGTTTGTTGATGCAATCGTCATCACAGATCATGACCTTTTCTGGAATGTAGGTCAAGCAAATTGTATTTTAAAATACTTTGAAAATATGATGATTGATCATTCAGATTCCACCATTTTCTAGAAAATGGCTGATTTTACCGGGAAAATACATACAGGTGCTCTCCATTAGTCACAAAATGGCAGATTATTTTGCATTTCCACTGCTGCTTTAATAACAAATATACCCCTTATTTCTTGGTGTAATGGAATGATATTCACAGAGAAGATAGAAAAAGAATTAACTTAACAGAAATAATCAAAATTTATATCATAAATTGAACAGATAATTAAATTAAACCAGACAGATAAATGAGATTATCTGGGTCGAAAAAACCTGTCATTATTACAAATAGCATCAACAAAACTGTATTGTTACCATTCTGTGATAATAAATGTGATTGAAATAAACAGAAATCAGTCATTAATTGTTTTACAAAAATATGGTAGTACGTAGTCAGTCTAATATATTACATTGACAAAAACAAAAACACCAAATTCACTGGATTAATTATCTTGTTATATGGGTAAGCAAGTTCAATGTTTGCATCAAATAATTAATTTTTAATACTTCAATTTCAAACTATTTAAAAAAAAACATCTTTTGAAATTCTTCCAAAAAACCAATTACAGTTTGGTTGGCCTATGACAAAATCATGTGATTTATTTACCACTGACTGACCTTATGTCACGTTATACGACACCATTTACAAAAAGGGTAGTAAACAAATATGGGTCAGTGTATCCTTGTTATCGATCTTTTTTCTATGGAACTTTACACATGTGAGCAAGAATAGATGAGGAACATAATTATAAAGAAAAAATGTTTACTTTTCAAACAAGAAAAAAAAAATCAAACATTATCCAATGACTGGCCGACTTATTGTCACACGGGGATATATATGGTGGTATATACATAACAGGTATGAAATCAGAAATTATGGTGGATTTCATGCCAGAGGGAGAAAGGTGGGATGTCGATACAACTTCATGTTACATAATTATGATATTTGCAATGGGCTATACGATTTTTGGTAATAAGTCATACTCCTATATTCATAACCAAATATCTTTTCACCGGAAGCATGAAATTATAGAACAAAGTGGTATTTAAAAACAAAATAAAAATTATTTCAATAAGAAATTCGCAAATCTGTAACCATTTCAATTCTTCTCAATTGAAATAAGCTTAAAAGAAAATTCTAATATCAAAATCGTGTGCTACAAGAAATGATCGTTCACAGTGATGGATGACGTCATTTTCTAGTGTGCATTTCGTCTGAGGAAAGAAACATGAAATTGCATCCACTTCTTCAATGTTCTTGGTCATCCTGTCTCTGAAAACTTTGTGAGCTGGTGAAGAACAGCTCCGCATCGTTTTTATGTATACAGGAAACCTATATCATCTCCACGATCTCGCAATTTGAAAGTGATTAAAAAAATGTGTACATTTGAAGTGCATTTGTGTATGATGTCTGGACAACCGATTTTGTCAGGTAAGCCTTTTAACACATTTTCCATGGCAAGGTTTAAAAATATTGCAATTGCGTCTGACCCGCACTCCCCTTTTCACTACCACCAAGGATCCTACTATATAAATCCATGCTACCACGCATGGCATGCATTTTTTTTCTCTCTCACCATTTTTTCCTAGTTCTAATAATAAAACCCTAAATGCTCGCTTACTCGCCGAGACACAAGTTTGTCACAGGAGCTACATTATTGCAGCTATTTTTTCCCCGTGATCTGTGATTGGGGTATCTTTTTTTATTCTCGTGACCCTTCATGTATGTCTTTTATTGATTCACCGTTATTTGTGAAATTCTCAAAAATGGCAAATTTTAATTTTCGTGAATCGTGATTTGGATTTTTTTTTATTTTATGAGATTCGTGACCAGAACCCTTTTTTTTTTTTTTTTTTTTTTTTTTAAAGATTTCGTCTATTCGTCTATGGAAAAGGTGTAGATCTGAATTTACAAACTTTTTTTCTTCAATTTTCATCTGAATTTTAGGAGGCATTTGCCTCTCATGCCTCCCTCTTAATTGTCATTATCATCAAATAGGTTTCGCCCTTAAACAGGTTGTGCCTGTCTCATATAAATATTCATCATATGCAATATTGGGATTTATATGTGTTTGAACAAAAAATAATGTAAAGCTACCTTCTTTTTTATTGCACTTCAAATCAGTTCACAATCTGGTCCTTCCTTTCCATGGTGCACTGTGCTGAAGAAAAAAATTAGACAGGCTATCATGAGTTATATAAATATCATTCATTTTGCACCTGATATATATTTCTTTCATATTTTAACACTATAAAAAAAAATACTAACACTAGCTCATATACTAAAGTCCGAAGTAAATGTTTTCCCTTTTTCTAATACCAGTATTTTGGTTGGTCAAGTATTGTAACCATGCCGTGATCGCATGGTAGTTGGATTTAGAACTACCTAAGCAATCAGTGCCTATCACCACTAATGTTGTGAGTTCGAATCTCATTCAGGGCGAGGTGTACAACATTATGTGATAAAGTTTGTCAGTGACTTGCGACATGTTGGTGGTTTTCTCTGGATCCTCCGATTTCCTCCACCAATAAAACTGACTGCCACAATATAACTGAAATATTGTTGAACGTGGCATTAAACACCAGCAAACAAACAATCAATCTTTTTATTATGAGCGTACCTGATGAAGTTTATTCCAGAAACACACCAAATTCAACATCTATGTTTTTATTACAGTAACTCATTGGACGGACAAACTGACATACAATAGATGTCCAGTGGTGGTAAAAACTAATATGGCCTTTGACCTAAGGCGAGTTCAAATGTCATACTACAGACTAGAATTTTGAATGGAATATAATTAAACGATTACAAGTTTAATTAAGTGGTTCATCTGTTTCCGAACATCGATTTAATAATACCAGTAGTTCAGGGAAAGACGCAGATGTTCTCAACAATTACACGTAGAGTAATTAAACAACAAGGGATCATAATTTTACTGTAACAGCTTGTCCGATCATCATTTGACATTTTATTTTCAAAATAACTTACATACATAGGGAAGCATAAAATGACTTCCAGTAGTTATCATCCCAGACAATAAACAGCCTAGAAACCTTTTTTTTTTAACAGTTTGTTTTCTTTTAGTCTAATGAGTTTAAAATTTAATGCAACTTTTATGTAATACAGGGGCGGATCCAGGGGGGGGGGGGGGGTGCACCCGGCACGTGCCCCCCTAAAATTGGAAAAAATATGGTTTTTTGGCGTAAAATCGTGATTTTTCACCCAAAATACCCCAAAAATGTTCGCACCTCCCTCCACTTGGCACACTTTTTTTAAGTGCCCCCCCCTAACTTGAAATCCTGGATCCGCCCCTGTAATGTATGTTTTATTGGCTTCTATTTACTGTTAAATCCACAGCTGACATGTCATAATTATAGGTTTTACACTAAATTAACCGACAGTACCTCAAAAGCCAGTCAACATGCAGCTACAGTTCAAGTTTCAGCTAATGGTTTACTCATCTCTGAGGAGAAGATATTCAAATGATTTTTTGTCAAAATCATCTTAATTTGCACGTTTTGGACAAAAATCAGCAAAATGCAAAATGTTTCAGCAAAACCTGTAACATATACCCCCATTTAAGCTCATTTGTTGGGAAAATGTAGCTTTATTGCCTTTGTAACCTCTATGTTATATTGGTGATGACAGTATTGGTGGCCATATTGGTTGGTGGCAGTGTCATCTGACATAATTGTGAAACCAGACACCCTAAGGATAATTTAGGTCAATATTACATGTAGTAGAAATTGATCCAGTGGTTTTAGATGAGGAGATTGATCAAATTGTTTACATGAGTGATGAGAACTAACACCAAGTGATGACAATAGATCACATGACCCTTTAGGTTCAGGTGAGCTAAAAATAGAACTTAGTTAATAGAATTCAATTCATCAAAGATACACAGACTCAATTTAGTTATAAATCTATAGTTTCTCAGAAAGAGATTTCCCCCCTAGTTTTCATAGAGATTGACAATATAACTTTCAATTACCACAACTAAATTACAAAATAATTAAAGACCATTCTATTCTCCTTCATTTGAAAATGCTATTTTAAGTTGTAAATTGCTTACTATAATTTTCCTGGAATGGGGAACCATGTTGGTGTTGAATATTACTGTTTAAATTTCTCACATTTAAGTTCATCTTCTCAATAGAGCAACACTATATACATGTACATGTATATTTAAAGAGAGAGAAAAATCAAATTCTGGAATAAGATATCAGCTTCTAAAACCTGACAGCTATGGTAACATTTTAAGAGGGGAGACATAATAATAATTCAAAACAAATATAGTTTCATTTTCATAGTTGGCTGTTAAGAAAAGATTCTATTTTTTCCCATTCATTAAAGCCTTGCTAGACATTAGACCTAAATGATTCAGATGTCATAGACCCTGGGGACTTCATTTACACATATCTTAATAACAATGATAATATACACCAAATAATGGAGATAGATATCATCCATATTTCTGGTTTTTCAGAAGATTTTCCAAGATTTACAGCAGCTACTTAATTCCACCTTATAAGACCATACTGGCCCCTCCATATGGGCATAGATATTAAAAATATATGAATGGTTGCAGGTGGGAAATGCCCCCCTATGGAGCCTCGATGTGACATATTCTTTACAATGCCTTTTCAATACTAGCATTTCTAGGCAAATTAGGAGACAAATAACGATGGGTGACACATAATAATGAGAATATACATCAACTAATGAGCCAAATGATTCCAATGATCTAGTAGGCTTTCTAAAAGAATGAAATGTACATCTTAATACCATCTTCACTAAGGATACTTTTAATGGCATGATACATATCTAAATATGGAAAAATAGGCTCCAGAGAGCACATAAATGTTAACACATCATTTATTAGGCTCCAGAGAGCACAGAGATGTTAACACATCATTTGTTAGGCTCCAGAGAGTACAGAGATGTTAACACATCATTTGTTAGGCTCCAGAGAGCACAGAGATGTTATAACACATCATGTGTTAGGCTCCAGAGAGCACAGAGATGTTAACACATCATTTGTTAGGCTCCAGAGAGCACATATATGTTAACACATCATTTGTTAGGCTCCAGAGAGTACCGAGATGTTAACACATCATTTGTTAGGCTCCAGAGAGCACAGAGATGTTAACACATAATTTGTTAAGCTCCAGAGAGCACAGAGATGTTAACACATCATTTGTTAGGCTCCAGAGCGTACAGAGATGTTATAACACATCATGTGTTAGGCCCCAGAGAGCACAGAGATGTTATCACATCATGTATTAGGCTCCAGAGAGTACAGAGATGTTAACACATCATTTGTTAAATCAAAAACATTCTTTACAGCTCACTAAAAGGCATTTCCACACTCAAAAACACATAAAATGACCATTACATGCAATTCTTGTAAAGTCACTTAGGAGATACCCATAGCATTTCATTAAGGGGGTCTCTACAAACATCTCAACTAGATACAGTTAATTAAGCTGGAGGCACCTATTGGCCCAATTATGAAATATGTAATACAGCATGATACATATCTAAATATGGAAAAATAGGCTCCAGAGAGCTCAGAAATGTTAGCACATCATTTGTTAGGCTCCAGAGAGTACAGAGATGTTAACACATCATTTGTTAGGCTCCAGAGAGTACAGAGATGTTAACACATCATTTGTTAGGCTCCAGAGAGCACAGAGATGTTACATCATTTGTTAGGCTCCAGAGAGCACAGAGATGTTAACACATCATTTTGTTAGGCTCCAGAGAGCACAGAGATGTTAACACATCATTTGTTAGGCTCCAGAGAGCACAGAGATGTTAATACATCATTTTGTTAGGCTCCAGAGAGCACAGAGATGTTAACACATCATTTGTTAGGCTCCAGAGAGCACAGAGATGTTAACACATCATTTGTTAGGCTCCAGAGAGTACAGAGATGTTAACACATCATTTGTTAGGCTCCAGAGAGTACAGAGATGCTATAACACATCATGTGTTAGGCTCCAGAGAGTACCGAGATGTTAACACATCATTTGTTAGGCTCCAGAGAGTACAGAGATGTTAACACATCATTTGTTAGGCTCCAGAGAGCACAGAGATGTTAACACATCATTTGTTAGGCTCCAGAGAGCACAGAGATGTTAACACATCATTTGTTAGGCTCCAGAGAGCACAGAGATGTTAACACATCATTTGTTAGGCTCCAGAGAGCACAGAGATGTTAACACATCATTTTGTTAGGCTCCAGAGAGCACAGAGATCTTAACACATCATTTGTTAGGCTCCAGAGAGCATAGAGATGTTAACACATCATTTGTTAGGCTCCAGAGAGGACAGATATCTTAACACATCATTTGTTAGGCTCCAGAGAGCACAGATATGTTAACACATCATGTTGTTAGGCTCCAGAGAGCACAGAGATGTTAACATATCATTTGTTAGGCTCCAGAGAGCACAGGGATGTTAACACATCATTTGTTAGGCTCCAGAGAGCACAGAGATGTTAACACATCATTTTGTTAGGCTCCAGAGAGCACAGATATCTTAACACATCATTTGTTAGGCTCCAGAGAGCACAGAGATGTTAACACATCATGTGTTAGGCTCCAGAGAGCACAGAGATGTTAACACATCATTTGTTAGGCTCCAGAGAGTACAGAGATGTTAACACATCATTTGTTAGGCTCCAGAGAGCACAGAGATGTTAACACATCATTTGTTAGGCTCCAGAGAGCACAGAGATGTTAACACATCATTTGTTAGGCTCCAGAGAGCACAGATGTTAACACATCATTTGTTAGGCTCCAGAGAGTACAGAGACGTTAACACATCATTTGTTAGGCTCCAGAGAGTACAGAGATGTTAACACATCATTTGTTAGGCTCCAGAGAGTACAGAGATGTTATAACACATCATTTGTTAGGCTCCAGAGAGTACAGAGATGTTAACACATCATTTGTTAGGCTCCAGAGAGCACAGAGATGTTAACACATCATTTGTTAGGCTCCAGAGAGCACAGAGATGTTAACACATCATTTGTTAGGCTCCAGAGAGCACAGAGATGTTAACACATCATTTGTTAGGCTCCAGAGAGCACAGAGATGTTAACACATCATTTTGTTAGGCTCCAGAGAGCACAGAGATCTTAACACATCATTTGTTAGGCTCCAGAGAGCATAGAGATGTTAACACATCATTTGTTAGGCTCCAGAGAGGACAGATATCTTAACACATCATTTGTTAGGCTCCAGAGAGCACAGATATGTTAACACATCATGTTGTTAGGCTCCAGAGAGCACAGAGATGTTAACATATCATTTGTTAGGCTCCAGAGAGCACAGGGATGTTAACACATCATTTGTTAGGCTCCAGAGAGCACAGAGATGTTAACACATCATTTTGTTAGGCTCCAGAGAGCACAGATATCTTAACACATCATTTGTTAGGCTCCAGAGAGCACAGAGATGTTAACACATCATGTGTTAGGCTCCAGAGAGCACAGAGATGTTAACACATCATTTGTTAGGCTCCAGAGAGCACAGAGATGTTAACACATCATTTGTTAGGCTCCAGAGAGCACAGATATCTTAACACATCATTTGTTAGGCTCCAGAGAGCACAGATATGTTAACACATCATTTTGTTAGGCTCCAGAGAGCACAGAGATGTTAACATATCATTTGTTAGGCTCCAGAGAGCACAGAGATGTTAACACATCATTTGTTAGGCTCCAGAGAGCACAGAGATGTTAACACATCATTTGTTAGGCTCCAGAGAGCACAGAGATGTTAACACATCATTTTGTTAGGCTCCAGAGAGCACAGATATCTTAACACATCATTTGTTAGGCTCCAGAGAGCACAGAGATGTTAACACATCATTTGTTGGACAGTATTACTATGAAATGGACATGTTGGACAGTGGATTCGGTCATCAGATACAATTTTAGAAGAGGACTTACCGTCCTAAAGACTTTATACATTTTCATTTCATCCAGCATATGGGATCAGAGATGCACAAGCCAAGTTACTATAGTTTTCCTGTAGGTGAAATATTGTCATATGAACTTATTCTATCCATTTCAAGCTAAATATAAAAATAAAATTTTAGACAAAATCAAATATGAAAAACTTGTACGCGTAATCAAAAGGGATAACTCTAGATTAATAATAATGAGATACTTCAAAATCATGCTAAGATAATATCCTAACATCAAGAAAAACATAATTTTACTCATAGCAAGATATGATTATAATCTAACGATTATGAAGTCTCCCAAACCGGCCATTGACAACCGGTTTAAAAAATTATTAAAAGCTACCTTTGAAATCGAACAATGTTGAATTTTTGCGGTATTGCGGCGGCCATTTTGAAAATGGAGACAGGTAGAAATTTTTCGATGTCGGGAATCAATTCAGGACGTTAAAATCGAACAATTTTGAATTTGTGCGGTATTGTGGCGGCCATTTTGAAAATGGCGACCGGTAGAAATTTTTTGATGTCAGGAATCAATTCGGGACATCATAATCTACCCACATGAAATGTCGTTGAAGTTGGACAATGTTGAATTTGTGCAGTATTGTGGTGGTCATTTTGAAAATGGCGACCGGTAGAAATTTTTCGATGTCAGGAATCAATTCAGGACATCATAATCTATCCACATATGAAATGGCGTTGAAATCGGACAATGTTGAATTTGTACGGTATTGTGGCGACCATTTTGAAAATGGTGACCGGTAGAAATTTTTCAATGTCGGGAATCAATTCGGGACATCATTATCTACCCACATATCAAATTTTGATGATATTGGACAATGCTGAATATTTGCGGTATTGTGGTGGCCATTTTGAAAATGGCGACCGGTAGAAATTTTTCGATGTCAGGAATCAATTCGGGACATCATAATCTACCCACATATGAAATGGCGTTGAAATCGGACAATGTTGAATTTGTGCAGTATTGTGGCGGCCATTTTGAAAATGGTGACTGGCTGAAATTTTTCAATGTCGGGAATCAATTCGGGACATCATTATCTACCCACATATCAAATTTTGATGATATCGGACAATGCTGAATTTTTGTGGTATTGTGGTGGCAACTTTAAAAATGGCAGACATCTCGAAAATTTTGAAAACGCAGAATTGCACCTCTAATGGTGACCTATCACTATGTCAAATTTTATGTCTCTATCCATTTAGAAGTTATCAACATTAATGTACGAAATTTCAACTTTCCCATAGGATTCTATAGTAACCCCCACCCCCTTTGAACCCCTCAAAATATGACTTTGACCCCCTTTACCACAAAGCTGAAAACTTTAGGACCAACTAGAAACATATCCTCCGCTGACAATAAGTCGGTCAGTCATTGGATAATGTTTGATTATTTTTTTCATGTTTGAAAAGTAAACATTTTTTTCTTTTTAATTATGTTCCTCGTCTATTCTTGCTCACATGTGTAAAGTTCCATGGAAAAAAGATCGATAATAATCACATACTGACACATATTTGTTTACCCTCCATTTTCCAAATGGCGTCGTATGACGTCACATAAAGTCAGTCAAAGTTCAATAAAGCACATGATTTTGTCATAGGCCAACCGAACTTAAAAAGTAAACCAGATTAAGAAAGTACAGTATTTTAGCTTTTTCAGTGTAATTGATTTGTCTGAAAAATTTCAAAAGATGTTTTTTTTTAAATAGTTTGAAATTGAAGTATTAAAAATTAATTATTTGATGCAAATATTAAACTTGCTTACCCACATAAAAAGTATTTAATCCAGTGAATTTGGTGTTTTTGCTTTTGTCAATACAATCTATTAGACCGACATTTTGGTAAAACAATAAATGACTGATTTCAATTTATTTTAAACAAATTTATTATCACAGAGTGGTAACAATACTGTTTTGTTGATGCAATTTGTAATAATGACAGGTGTTTTTTTACCCAGACAATCTCATTTTTCTGTCTGGTTTAATTTAATTCTCTGTTCAATTTATGCTATAAAATTTGATTATTGCTGTTAAATTAATTCTTTTTCTATCTTCTCTGTGAATTTCATTTCATTACCCCAAGAAATAAGGGGTATATTTGTTATTAAAGCAGCAGTGGAAATGCAAAATAATCTGCCATTTTGTGACTAATGGAGAGCACTTGCATGTATTTTCCCGGTAAAATCGGCCATTTTCTAGAAAATGGTGGAATCTGAATGATCAATCATCATATTTTCAAAGTATTTTAAAATACAATTTGCTTGCCCTACATTCCAGAAACGGTCATGAACTGTGATGACGATTATGTCAACAAACCGGAAAAATACAAATGCTTGGGGAATACCATCGGTGGAAACATATTTAACAAGCATAATGATCAGGAAAAAAAGACATTAGTAAAAAGGATCTTTTTTACTTGCATGGAATTTATTCAATTCAAACTTCTCTGTTTTAATCTCATCTTGTAATTTTGACGTTGAAAAGTATTCCCTCTGTGTTTATGTACGCTATGAATATACAAAATGACGTCATTGGTCTCGTGCTGTGCGAGAATTGTAAATCAAAACAAATGACCGGCATTATTGCATGACCGAGCAGATGTCACGGTAGGATATATCTATAACTCCACCAAGCTTCATGAAATTCTGTCCAGTAGTTCCTGAGATCTGCCGTGGACAAGTTCATGTGCCACGGAAAGAAAGAAAGAAAGAGGAGGAGAATAATAATAATAATAATAATAACAAGATATGATTATAATCTAACGATTATGAAGTCTCCCAAACCGGCCACTGACAACCAGTTTAAAAAATAAATTAAAAGCTACCTTTGAAATCGAACAATGTTGAATTTTTTGCGGTATTGTGGTGGCCATTTTGAAAATGGAGACCGGTAGAAATTTTTCGATGTCGGGAATCAATTCAGGACGTTGAAATCGAACAATGTTGAATTTATGCGGTATTGTGGCGGCCATTTTGAAAATGGTGATCGGTAGAAATTTTTTAATGTCGGGAATCAATTCGGGACATCATTATCTACCCACATATCAAATTTTGATGATATCGGACAATATTGAATTTTGCGGTATTGTGGCGGCCATGTTGAAAATGGCGACCGATAGAAATTTTTCAATGTCGGGAATCAATTCGGGACATCATTATCTACCCACATATCAAATTTTGATGATATCGGACACTGTTGAATTTTCGCGGTATTGTGGTGGTCATCAAATTTTGATGATATCGGAAAATGTTGAATTTTTACCGCCCATTTTTTATGCCGTGTTTTGGCAGACATCTCGAAAATTTTGAAAACACAGAATTGCTCCTCTAATGGTGACCTATCACTATGTCAAATTTTATGTCTCTATCATTATCCATTTAGAAGTTATCAACATTAATGTATGAAATTTCAACTTTCCCATAGGATTCTATAGTAACCCCCACCCCCTTTGAACCCCTCAAAATATGACTTTGACCCCCTTTACCACAAAGCTGAAAATTTTAGGACCAACTAGAAACATATATCTATAACTCCACCAAGTTTCATGAAATTCTGTCCTGTAGTTCCTGAGATCTGCCATGGACAAGTTCATGGTCCACGGAAAGAAAGAAAGAGAAAGAGGATGAGGAGGAGAATAATAATAATAATAATAATAATAATAATAATAAGAAACGGAGCAAAAACAATAAGTCTCCAAACGTTGTTTGGGAGACTTAATAATAATAATAAGAAGAAACGGAGCAAAAACAATAAGTCTCCAAACGTTGTTTGGGAGACTTAATTAAGGAGCTTAACTCTGGAACAATATCTGGCAGATGCCTCAAATTCAACTTTGATCTTTATTTTAATAACTTAAATGTAATGTCAAAATATTAGTTAAATCAGATGTCAGAAACATAAGAAAATGGAGGAAAATCAAAAGTTTCATAATCAGCTGTGGTGGCAATCTTGGATAATTGACAAGGTCAATGGACACAATATTGAAAGAGGGCCACCCAAGGACTATTTGGACCAAATTTTCTTTCATTCCATTTAGTGGTTCTGGAGAAGCAAAAGATATTCAAAGATTTCCAATTTTTCAACCAATCAGAAGCCACAGTAGCCATCTTTGATTTAGTACAAGGTCACAGAACAAAATTTTGGAAGAGGACCAGCCAAGGAGTATCACATTAAAGTTTGGTCCAATTTGACTCTGGTTCTGGAGAGGAAGATCAAAATGTGAAAAGTTAACAGACGACAGACAACAAGTGATGTGAAAAGTTCACCTTAGCCTTTGGCTCTAATGAGCTACAAATGTGGAAAAATGAGCATTCTGGTGCAGATCAATGCAATGGTATGTACTTAATACAATGTCTAAAACCAACAATTCTGTCTTTAGTAATTGAATTCTTCCTCTAACCCACACCTGGGGTATCATTCAATCAAGTTGGCAAAAATTTCAAGTCAAGTACTGAAGTTAATATCTGAAATGAATATTGTATCTATAGTGACAGTGACCTTGACCTACTGATGACAAAATCAATAGGTTTCTTCTTCACTCCACATGGTAGCAATAAACCAGTTGAAACTAGTAAAATTTGTTTCAGGGAAGATTTCAATTTTATTTGGAATTTTGACATGTACATCTCCACGTAATAGCAAAGAAGTAGCCAAATGTAGAAGTTACTAAACGAACCTGCTAATGAGAATACAACTTAAAGTGATCTTAATGTGTTGGCATTGCTAATTTTAATTCAGGCGATGCAAAAATGACATTAAAATCATATACACTGCTGATAGTTATAAAATGTACACTGCTGGAGGAATTAATGGGTCTATCATATGGTTAGTACTGATCGTTAAAATGTACACTCCCGGACAAATATGTTGACCTAATTATGGTTGACCTAGATTATATGGTTACAGATGGATCTAAGGACAAATAAATGGACTCAAATTTTAAAAGAATGGACAGTAAAAAAAAAAGATCAAACCTCAAATGATTTGGCAAGGTTGACATTGTTCACTTCTTGATGAACGAGCTTAAGAGCAAGTATGGCTGATATACCAAACCTAGTCAAAATACTTCACATCATTGTTGTTAAGCTACCATAAAAGAAAAAAGGGTTAGGGAGTTAGGGTTATGGTGTTTAACGCCACTTTCAACAATATTTCAGCTATATCGTGGCAGTCAGTTTTATTGGTGGAGGAAACCGGAGTACCATTTTAATATATTAATTTGACTTATGCAACAAAACAAAAGTAAACAATTCCTAAATGTCAGTCAAAGACAATAACAGTGACAACCCACAATGTTATCATGACCTGTCGTTTGCTTAAAAGAATCACTACATCAAAACCATGTGAAAATCAGTAATTATAAGTTGATGTCAAAACCTTGTGAAAATCAGTAATTATAAGTTAAGGTAAGGACAATGGAAGACAGGAGAGACAAACATACAAATGTCAAAAATAGCAGGTGTATAAAGGAGAAGACATCTGCTTAGCTGTGACAAATACTGATAATATAATTTATATAAGCTGATGAACAGATAATTCATGTATTAGACTGGTGAATTTCCTTCTTATATCCTGCAATTTAACACATGAACACAAATTATGCCTCAGTCATTTAATCAATAACAAAACGCTCTTTTAAAGGATAAGAACATAAATCTCATTTAACAAGGCTGAAAATTTCATCAATTTCTTATATGACAGGTAAAAAAAACAATCTTGTCTGTTGACATACCTGTAAATATAACGAGTTATTGTCAGGTAATAAAAATATTATTAGGCTGAACTACCTAGATTGGAACATGTTCTTTAAAGGAATACAAGAATGACAAATTAAAGGAGATATTTTAGATAAATATGTTATTAATCTAAACATATAAGAAATGGGTTGGAAATTTGCACAAAAGGGGGCTGATCAAAGGTTATATAAAACTTCAATAACATGAGCTGGTCTTTAGGTTACAAGCTGATGTCCTGCTTGCTTCCTTATCAGTGCCTCTTATTTGGTCATGAGTCTGACACTACCCATGATCAAAGGGTCTCATATACTAGACAGTCATGTGATTTATTTGTAAATTGTAAATTAATTCTGCAAGTTTGGTCAGTTTAGTTTCAATTTTGATGTGGGCAAATGCAGCAGCCATTTTCATTTGTGCAGTGAAAAATAAAGGGCAATGTCAGGCACTGCACGATATGATCACAGCATGTCGACAAGGCTTCTTCATGCACGTGACTTACTGCAATCAACTCGAAAACCATAACCAATAGAGGAAATCAAATGAATACTACCTGAAGCCATTGTCACAATAAATTCAAAGAAAAAAATGCATCTAAATTAGATGAAAACAGTATACCTTCTAATTATTCAAAATTACTTAATCTGGGTCCCTATTTCTAGCTAGGATAAAAGTGTGTTTATATTCAAATAAAATTTTTCATTGCCGATTTCTTCAGAAATTATTGACTTTGTTCAATTGATATTTACACTTGCATTGATTTGTACTTATTTCATTTTTAATATACCTTTTCCTCAGGCAATTTCAGATTCTTATTTCCGTTCTGATTTCAGATGTCATCTTATGGTAACACCAGCGTGTGAAATTAGCGGTAGACCTATAGACAATGTCTATGTAGTATGTAAAATCAAACTGGTCTATGTGAAATTTTTAAAATTTTGTATATAATGTATAGTGAGGTCTATGTAAAATAGAGATTGGTTTATGATACCACAAAATATAGTTTCACAAACTGTAACAGTTAGTAAGCATACATTATGTGTGTGCTTTGCTTGAATTGTTTAGTCAATAGGTTTAGTCTGCTTAAATAGCTCATAGTTATCTTTAATGATTTACCACACATTCCTTTCATTAAATCAGGTATCATTACGATATCCACAATTAACAACAATATACATGTATATGAGATCATGGTAGCTAATAGTTTGATTTATTAGGATAATAGTCGTTTGAACAATAATAGAATTTTAAACAAGAATAGGATCGAACAATGAATACAAATATGGACCAAATCTTGTTGGGTCGTATATTTTATTTTGCAAATTAACATAACTTACTGGCAAATTTTGTGGGTAATCTACTGCAAAAGTCAACATTGTAATCACCAAGGATACTGATTTTACTTAAATAATCAAGTGATGAGCTCCCCATCTGACAAAAGGTCCAGTATTCAACTAAATAGTACCTACATTTGATTTTATTTAAACACTCATTGCTTCCACTCAATCTACTTGTAGATCAGGTCTTGGAACTATATTTATATTGTCCTTGAAATAAAATATTATGCACTCCCCATACATATTTCCATCCAATCCACATCACACAATCCAGACACTGCTACACCTTATTACATAATCTTGACACTGCTACACTTTATCACACAATCTTGACACTGCTACATCATATCACACAATCATGACACTGCTACACCTTATTACACAATATCCAGACACTGCTACACCTTATTACACAATCCAGACACTGCTACACCTTATCACACAATCCTGACACTACTACACCTTATCACACAATCCTGACACTGCTACACCTTATCACACAATCCTGACACTGCTACACCTTATCACACAATCCTGACACTACTACACCTTATCACACAATCCTGACACTGCTACACCTTATTACACAATCCTGACACTGCTACACCTTATCACACAATCCTGACACTACTACACCTTATCACACAATCCTGACACTGCTACACCTTATCACACAATCCTGACACTGCTACACCTTATTACACAATCCTGACACTGCTACACCTTATTACACAATCCTGACACTGCTACACTTTATTACACAATCCTGACACTGCTACACTTTATTACACAATCCTGACACTGCTACACCTTATCACACAATCCTGACACTGCTACACCTTATTACACAATCCTGACACTGCTACACCTTATCACACAATCCTGACACTGCTACACCTTATTACACAATCCTGACACTGCTACACCTTATAACATAATGCAGACACTACTACACCTTAACACACAATCCTGACACTGCTACACATTATTACACAATCCTGACACTGCTACACCTTATAACATAATGCAGACACTACTACACCTTATCACACAATCCTGACACTGCTACACCTTATTACACAATCCTGACACTGCTACACCTTATAACATAATGCAGACACTACTACACCTTATTACACAATCCTGACACCGCTACACCTTATTACACAATCCTGACACTGCTACACCTTATTACACAATCCTGACACTGCTACACCTTATTACACAATCCTGACACTGCTACACCTTATAACATAATGCAGACACTACTACACCTTATTACACAATCCTGACACCGCTACACCTTATTACACAATCCTGACACTGCTACACCTTATTACACAATCCTGACACTGCTACACCTTATTACACAATCCTGACACTGCTACACCTTATAACATAATGCAGACACTACTACACCTTATTACACAATCCTGACACCGCTACACCTTATTACACAATCCTGACACTGCTACACCTTATTACACAATCCTGACACTGCTACACCTTATTACACAATCCTGACACTGCTACACCTTATAACATAATGCAGACACTACTACACCTTAACACACAATCCTGACACTGCTACACCTTATTACACAATCCTGACACTGCTACACCTTATCACACAATCCTGACACTGCTACACCTTATCACACAATCCTGACACTGCTACACCTTATCACACAATCCTGACACTGCTACACCTTATCACACAATCCTGACACTGCTACACCTTATTACACAATCCAGTGATTGCTACACCATATCACAAAATCATGATACAGCTACATCTTATTGCACAATCTAGATCTTCTCAAAATCACCCCAACCCATTCTAGATTACACATGTTCTCAAAATCAGATGACACAAACTTCACCAAAATCAGATCTAACCATTCCATGATCAGGTGATACATCAGGTATATCTATATCATGATCAGGTGATATATCAGGTAGATATATTACATGATCAGGTGATATATCAGGTAAATATATTTTATGATCTGACAGGTGATACATCAGGTAAATATATTACATGATCAGGTGATATATCAGGTAAATCTATTTTATGATCAGGTCATATTTCAGGTAAATCTATTATATGATCAGGTGATACTTCAGGTAAATCTATTTTATGATCAGGTGATATACATTAGGAGTATAACGATATACCGAATGACGATACATTGCAGTATTTTATTGACCACACGGTACGCGGTACAATGGGTGCCCCTTACAATATTGATGACATGATACGACTGGGTGCTCCTTACGATATTGACGCCACGGTACGACTGGGTGCTCCTTACGATATTGGCGATATTGTTCAACAGATTATTTCTTTAGTACCAAAAACTGTTAAAATCAATGAAATAAAATAACTTTTTTATTCCTAAATCAAAATTTGTTTAGCTACATAAATATTGTGGTTTTTTTTTCAAATATTAGTTTTAATTTTCACGGACGTATGTAGCAAATCCTTAAGAGAAAAAAATGGTTACGCACACAAAGGTATACAAAATGTCACAATAGGTATCGTGATAAAAATTCTGTATCGTTACACTCCTAATATACATCAGGTAAATCTATTCCATGGTCAGGTGATACATCAGGTTAAATTTATTGCACGATTAGGTGATACATCAGAGAAATCTATTTCATGATCAGGTGATACATTAGGTAAATAAATCTATTTCATGATCAGGTGATATATCAGGTAAATCTATTTTATGATCAGGTGATATATCAGGTAAATATATTACATGATCAGGTGATTTATTAGGTAAATATATTCTATTATCAGGTGATAGTTCAGGTAAATCTATTTTATGATCAGGTGATACATCAGGTAAATATATAACATGATACATCAGGTAAATATATTCCACGATCAGGTGGTACATCAGGTAAATATATAACATCATCAGGTGATACATCAGGTAAATCGATACCATGATCAGGTGATACATCAGGTTAATATATAACATGATCAGGTGATACAGCAGGTAAATATATTTTATGAACAGGTAATATATCAGGTAAATCTATTTTATTATCAGGTAGATCTATTTCATGATCATGTGATACATCAGGTAAATATATAACATGATCAGGTGATACATTGGGTAAATATATAACATGATCAGGTAAATATATTTTATGATCAGGTGATACATCAGATAAATCTATATTATGATCATGTGATACATCAGGTAAATATATTGCATGATCATGTGATATACATCAGGTAAATATATTGCATGATCATGTGATATACATCAGGTAAATATATTGCATGATCAGGTGATACTTCAGGTAAATCTTTTGCATGATCAGGTGATATACATCAGGTAAATATATTGCATGACCGGGTGATACATCAAGAAAGTATATACCATGATCATGTTATATATCAGGTAAATTTATTGCACAATCAGGTGATGCATCAGGTAAATCTATTGCATGCTCAGGTGATACATCAGGTAAATATATTGCATGATCAGGTATATCTATTGCATGATCAGGTAATACATCAGGTAAATCTATTGCATGATCAGGTGATATATCAGGTAAATCTATTTTATGATCAGGTGATACATCAGGTAAATCTATTGCATGATCAGGTGATACATCAGGTAAATATATTGCATGATCAGATGATATATCAGGTATATCTATACCATGATCATGTGATATACATCAGGTAAATCTATTTCATGATCATGTGATACAACAGGTATATATATATATATATATATCATGATCATGTGATACATCGGGTAAATCTATTCTATGATCAGGTGATACTTCAGGTAAATCTTTTGCATGATCAGGTGATACATCAGGTAAATATATTGCATGACCGGGTGATACATCAAGAAAGTATATACCATGATCATGTTATATATCAGGTAAATTTATTGCACAATCAGGTGATACATCAGGTAAATCTATTGCATGATCAGGTGATACATCAGGTAAATATATTGCATGATCAGGTGATATATCAGGTATATCTATTGCATGATCAGGTAATACATCAGGTAAATCTATTGCATGATCAGGTGATATATCAGGTAAATCTATTGCATGATCAGGTGATACATCAGGTAAATCTATTGCATGATCAGGTGATACATCAGGTAAATATATTGCATGATCAGATGATATATCAGGTATATCTATACCATGATCATGTGATATACATCAGGTAAATCTATTTCATGATCATGTGATACAACAGGTATATATATATATCATGTGATACATCGGGTAAATCTATTCTATGATCAGGTGATACATCAGGTATATATATTCTATGATCAGGTGATACTTCAAGTTAATATATTTTATGATCGAGTTCAGGTAAATCTATATCATGATCATTATTGTAACTACATGTACTCTACAATTGATCAAATAAACAAATTTTAAGAGTGTAATGGTTTGTACACTCAATGACAGCATAAGTGAAAAATCAAATTCATGTTTTTTTCCTCTCCAATAACTAATTTAAGGGCAGCATAACTGTCTTTTCCTAGTTTCCCATGCATGCTTCATTACAAAATCATTTAATAGGCTTCAATAAAACAAATGTTTAAGCTTGACAAATCAATGATCAATTTTTTTTTCTTACAGCTGTTTTACAAATATCTTAAAATTGATCATTACTTTTGACATGCCACAGATTTTTAGCTCACCTGGCCATAGGCCATGTGAGCTTTTGTCATGGGTAAGCGTCCGTCCGTCCGTCCGTTAGCTTTTCACATTTAAATCTTCTTCTCTGAAACCGCTGAACAGATTTCAACCAAACTTGCCAGAAATGTTCACTGGATGGTCCTCTACCAGATTTGTGTTTTTGGTGCTGATTTGAAACCCATCATGGCTGCCAGGGTCCATAATGTGTTCTCATTGGCTGAAATTTTAAAAAATCTTCTTGTCAGAAACCACTAAGTCAATTGAATTGTGACTTTGCAGGAATGATCATTGGGTGGTCCTGTACTAAAATTGTGAATCGTTTGCCGATCGGAAATTCAAGATGGCCGCCATGACTCGACTTAGTTTAACATAGGGCCCTATGGGAATTTCACATTTTCATCTTTTTTTCTGAAACTACAAACCAGATTTGAATCAAACTTGGCAGAAATGTTCATTGGATGGTCATATACAAGAATTTTGTTTTTGGCGCTGATCGGAAATCCAACATGGCTGCCAGGGCCCATAATGTGTTATGATTGGTTGAAATTTTAAAAATCTTCTTGTTAGAAACCACTAAGCCAATTGAATTGTGACTTTGCAGGAATGATCATTGGGTGGTCCTGTACTAAACTTGTGAATCGTTTGCCAATCGGAAATTCAAGATGGCCGCCATGACTCGACTTAGTTTAACATTGGACCCTATGGGAATTTCACATTTTCATCTTTTTTTCTGAAACCACAAAAAGATTTGAACCAAACTTGGCAGAAATGTTCATTGGATGGTCATATACAAGATTTGTGTTTTTGGTGCTGATCGGAAATCTAACATGGCTGCCAGGGCCCATAATGTGTTCTGATTGGTCGAAATTTTAAAAATCTTCTTGTTAGAAACCACTAAGCCAATTGAATTGTGGCTTTGCAGGAATGATCATTGGGTGGTCCTGTACTAAATTTGTGAATCGTTTGCTGATCGGAAATTCAAGATGGCCACCATGACTCGACTTAATTTTAACATAGGACCCTATGGAAAAAATGTTTAAAAGTCTTCTCCTCTGAAACCAGTGAGTCAGTTTAAAGCAAACATGGCATGAATGGTCCTTAGGTGGTCAACTTTCAAAATTATGTCCTGTGACCCCGACCTCCATCCAAGATGGCCGCCATCAGCAAACATATTTTTAACATAGGACCCTATGGGAAAAATGTTAAAAAAAAATTTCCTCTGAAATCAGTAAGCCAATTTAAAGCAAACATGGCATGAATGGTCCTTAAATGGTCAACTTTCAAAATTATATCCAGTGACCCAAAACTCCATCCAAGATGGCCACCATCAGTGGACATAGTTTTAACATAGGACCCTATGGGAAATATGTTTAAAAATCTTCTTCTCTGAAACCAGTAAGCCAATTTAAAGCAAACATGGCATGGATGGTCCTTAAGTGGTCAATTTTCAAAATTGTGTCCAGTGACCTTGACCTCCATCCAAGATGGCTGCCTTCAGCGGACATACTGTAGTTTTAACATAGGACCCTATGGGAAAAAATGTTTTAAAATCTTCTCCTCTGAAACCAGTAAGCCAATATAGCAAACATGTCATCGATGGTCCTTAGGTGGTCAACTTCCAAAATTGTGTTCAGTGATCCCGATCTCGGTTCAAAATGGCCGCCGTCAGCAGACATAGTTTTAACATAGGACCCTATGGGAAAATTGTTTAAAAGTCTTCTCTTCTGAAACCAGTCAGCCAATTTAAAGCAAACATGGCATGGATGGTCCTTGGGTAGTATACTTTCAAAAGTGTGTCCGGTGACCACGACCCCCATCCAAGATGGCTGCCATGAGCAGACATAGTTTTAACATAGAACCCTATGGCAGTATGGGATTTGAATAGTAACTTAGATGTATTCGGCATGCAGACATTCTTAAGAGGACTTATTTATGTCAGGTGAGCGATACAGGCTCACCTGAGCCTCTAGTTATTAATTTCTCTCCTGAGGAGAAGTATTTATCAATAAAGGTTTTAACATCTCATAAAATTCTCCTGGATATCAACAAGTATAAAATGTTAGGGGAGTGACATCTTGTTGATCAAATAAATCTTCCCATCAAAAGCTTAAGACAGAGTCTTTATCTAAGGAATAAAGCTCAGCAAAATTGAACAAATTAGGAGAACTATAAAGTCATTCTAATAAATCATACCTAAAACAATTCTGCATATTCATTTTCAGTAAGTAGCTTGCCATATTAGGAAGTTATGACAATAGAACAATAAGACATGCTTGATTTCTGAATGGTCAGATATTAATGTGTCATTCTATATATAATTATGTTCTCATATCCTTTGTTGACAGAGGGCCATCATGGTCGTGGTCATGAACTTATAGTAGTTTGATGTATAACTATTTATGCAATCAGTGCCTATCACCACTAACGTTGTGAGTTTGAATCCTGTTCATGCGAGGTGTACTTGATACAACATTTTCTCCAGGTACTACGGTTTCCTCCACCAATAAAACTGACCGCCACAATATAACTGAAATATTGTTGAAAGTGGCGTTAAACACCATAATCCTAACCCTTTGTTGACAATCATAATATCTTATATCATTATCATACTACTGTTACAATACTGGTAACTAACGTCAACAAGTTGTCATTTGTAGAATTTCTGACCTTTAATTCCAATTATTTACAAACTAAGGGAACGACCATTTAACTTGAAGGTTTTTTTCTAAAAAAAATATTCAGATTCCCAATGTTGCTGAAAAAAATATTCTGATTTTGGTGGAGGAAAAAAAAAATAATATGATTCAGAGTTTTTGTCATATAACCTAATGTTGAATTCTGCGCGACAAAAAATAAATATTCTATCTCTTGTGTTGTCCGAAAAAAAAATTCTGAACGAAACAAAAAATCATCCCCCCCTTCAAGTTAAATGGTCGGTCCCTAATGATACTTATATCCTGTAATTACATAAATAATATTTTATACCTACCATGCATCGATCCACATTAAATATAACTGCAGCAAGATATTATAAATTCAACTGAGCAATGTTATTTAAATCTAATCCTGATTTTGTCCAGTCAAGTTGAACTTTAAGAACACATTAAATGAAATTAAAATTCAACAATGTTTAATTCCATTAGGGTTAAATGCACATCTTCATTATTGTGTAAAATATTATGCAAAACTGAAGAATCTAGTCGCAGAAATGTTGCTGGAAAATGAAAAAATTTAGCCATGTGAGAATTTACAACTGAACCTTATTATAATTTAATTCACACTACATACAGTACACGTCATCGTAAATGAATATGTGTGATAATCAATACAAGTTACCAACAGAAATATCTATGTCAAACCCCGCCAAAATATTATACATTAAAACAAAACACAAAATATAGTGACACTTGTCTATACTGTATACAGAACCCTGAATAAACCAAAATCTTGTATAAACTGTACTTTGCATAATGTCCCAATGTAGGAAATCTTTGTTTATTTTACCTGCATAAACCAAACACCTGTCTATTCAAAACACAAAAGTTGGTCTCAAGGAGGTTTGGTTTAGACAGGTTTTACTGTACACCTCAACTAAAATCTTATCTTAACCTCCACCTCCAATATCAGATTCAATCAAATTAAAATTAGACAATTTTTTTTTTTTTTTTAAATATCTCATGAATCCATGTTAAAACAAAAGAAAATATCCCTAACTAGCATCTTATTATTAACTAGATTGCAAAACAACCTACCCAAGATAATTTGATCTAACCCTAAATATTATCCTATCCCCAATATTATCCTAATCCTCTGTTTTCTAATTATTATTATTATTATGCTGACTGTTATATGTAGACAAAATATATTGAGAACTATTACAATAAAGGAGGTCCTGATATTGGTGACTAATATATTGGATCAGATAGTCTTGAAAGTGTGAGAATATTCTTTGTTTCATTTAAGGCTTTAAAAATATAAAGATTTTTGAAGTTTGAAATTTAATTAACAAGAATAACAAGTATAAAAAAACAGTAACATGAATAATAGACGACTATGATAGATTGACAGATTGGTTCCGCCCCCTTGCACGTGGACAAGCTATATATAGCTTGACAGACAGCTGAAAACCCAACCTTCCCCACATGAAACTGGCATAGTAGATGTACTATTTTCGCATAGTATATCAACGCTATATAATTCTTTGTGATATATGCCAAAATATCATATAAACTTATATTACGAATTTAGTTTGTTACACATATTTTCATTGGTTCCTCAACCCTGAATGTCAGCATATATTCGGAAAACAGACGGGTTATATATTTCAGTCCCCAAAAACGATTAAAACATGGACGACAAAACATTACGCTTCACTGAATCAATGGTATAATACGGAATAATAAATGTATTTTTACCAAATTAAATGCTGTTTTTATACTCAAAACGGCTGCAAGAACAAAAAAATATTACAACGGTTACATTCCGTCACAAATACCTGATCGATTCAACAAACTCCTATGTTCCACGGCTGTACCGTAACAAATAAACAAAACGTTGAGCCTTGAAAACTTTCGACGTCATGGGGCCACACCAAGGTTTTATTTACATGTTGTTTACATTTAAATTATTCAAACTGTTTCCCAAACCCGTTGTTTTGTTATGTGATATATTAATGTTATATTTATAAAGTTTATAAAATTTACTACATATGAAACTGTATTGATTTAGAAATTTAGTACATTATTTTCCTTCATGAGACACTCCATACATGAAATAGGACGCGACACATATTTTGACGTCATTGAAGAATGGACATCTAGAGATACGAAAAATGGAAATAAAAGAGGCAAATTTATTTAATACAGTTGGATGTTGTATTAAAAAAAAAGGTTAAATCCGTAATATATCTGTTATTCAGCTATCAGACAGGGTATATAATATGACATTCCCGGCTTATGATATATATTCCCTTCGGCTGCGCCTCAGGGAATATAGATCCTAAGCCGGGAATGTCACATTATATACCCTGTCTGTTAGCTGAATAACATATAATATTCGGAAAACAGACGGGGTATATATTTCAGTCCCCAAAAACGATTAAAACATTACACTTCACTGAATCAATGGTATAATACGGAATAATAAATGTATTTTTACCAAATTAAATGCTGTTTTTATACTGTGGGGCTGCATGTAAATACCAAACCGGATTACTGGTAGAAGTCACTGTTATAACAAGGTCATCAAATCTAGGTTAAAATATAAAATAGTGAAGCTTAATGTAGTTTATAATCAAATATTTGGCTATCTGAATCAAATACAAAAAAAAAGGTTATCAATGACAAGCTGGCTTCAAAGGATTAGATCTTCTATATAAACAGTAATTCTCTAATTTAGAAAGAATGCCATATAAAATTTATATTTTACAGTAAGCACATTTTCATTCCTTATGGTAACATGACTGTACACAGTGTCCTACTAAGAATACCCCCTCTCGTCTGTCATGTTTACTGTTGATCTGACCATCACTATAATGTTTGTTGTTTACTGTGTCAGAGCAATGGAAAAGGGGACATAACTCACATTGAACTGGACATATTGATTGATTGATTGATTTTAAGTGTTTAACGCCACTTTCAGCAATAAGCAATATTTTAGCTATATCATGGCGACCAGTTTTAGTGGTGGAAGAAGCCGGAGTACCCAGAGAGAACCACCGATCATGGCCAATCAACTGGTCAACTTTATCACTTGCGGCTGCGAGTCGAGTGCACCCTTTTTTGTAATTTACAAAGCCAGGTGCGAACCCACGCCATATTGGTGATAGACTTGTACGAGTTGTTAGGTAATCCAACTACCTAACTCACTGAGCCTCTTGAACTGGACAGTTTGGGCATCATATCAAATAAGCTTAAATACACACATCTTTTCAACTTTTGCAAAGTTTAAAGTTGAAAAGAGGCAATAACTCCTGTATAGTTCATCTGCATGCATTCGTCAGTTACAAAGTTATTTGGTCATGAGTGACATATTTTTGATAATGAATTCGTCAATTGATTATACCGGGAAACCGGGGTACCCGGAGAAAACCACTGACCTGTCGCAAATCACTGACAAGCTTTATCACATAATGTTGTATCGAGTACACTTTTCCTGAGCGGGATTCAAACTTGCATCGTTAGTGGTGATAGGCACTGATTGCATATATTGTTATAAATCCAACTACCATACGATCACGGCCATGAAGGCCCCTTCTTTCTTTTAAAAATTATTGACAAGTCATAAAATGAATACATAAGACACAAATGTCCCAATTTAACAATTTAACTGAAACATATAAAAAAAAACTGCTTTATTTCTATTACTATCAAATGCAAAATATTGATTGAAAACAGAAAAAAAAGAAGTATTTGTACTTTTCCAAGAGTTGAGGTCTGTGACTCTTGAAATAAATGAATAAAATTATTAAAAGTAGTTGACCTTTATTTTGATATTTGTAGCAATTTGTAAAAAAATGAATCAAATTTTATCAAAAGGATAATAGTCTCAGACTACTGATCCATTTAAAGCGGTTTAAAAAGTTGTTCTACAGTGGACATCTCTCAAAACTTATTATAGATCTGTATATTAAGAGCTGAGGATTGGGTTGCTTCTAATTATTGCAGCATTCGCCATTTGGCAGAGCTCACAGCTCACAAAACTAAATTTTGAATAAAGCGTCAGAAGTTAGTTCAGAATGTAACAGACAACATATATTCTCTAAAATTCAAGCTATATCTCCCCTTAAAATTGTCTATATCCTCGTCTGACAATAAGTCGGTCAGTCATTGGATAATGTTTGATTATTTTTTTCATGTTTGAAAAGTAAACATTTTTTTCTTTTTAATTATGTTCCTCATCTATCCTTCCTCACATGTGTAAAGTTCCATGGAAAAAAGATCGATAATAATTACATACTGACCCATATTTGTTTACCATCCTTTTTCCAAATGACGTCGTATGACGTCACATAAAGTCGGTCAAAGTTCAATAAAGCACATGATTTTTACAGGTGTGAAAATATTTAACAACATATGATAACCATTCAATGAAGAGGTCATTTTTATTTCAATTATCATATTTTACACATGTGGACAATGTTGTACTTTTAAAGATAATAAAGTCATATTCAAAACACAGAGAAAACCCACCATTGAATGATTTACAAAAATCTCCACTCAGAATGGAAAAGACATCAATCTCAAGAGATTATATATTGTTGTAATATATTGACTCTACATGCAAACAGGTGCCGTGCTGTATGCAGTTTGTTTTATCCTACAATCAAGGATAGAATGATCACGTGCAATCATTCAAAAATGTAAAATTTTAAGCCTTAAGAGGAACATGCAAACCTATAGGAGTGTTTGCCGTGATGTCATAGGCTTGAGAATTTACCTGTCTGGTTGGCAAGAAATGGAAAATCTCCATTGTCTTTCATTGAAGACTCAACTTTAAATTGTCATTATTTATTTGTTATTTAAGATAATTCAATAATTCTTTCAGAAGTGAAAATTATATAGAAATAACTAATTCACAATGAAGGTTTGATAAAAATATCCAGAATAAAAGGATTGGAAATTCAATCTTGTTTTATTTAGTTTTGAAGTGTAAAAATGCATTATTTCATATTAGAATTATGAATTTATAATATCAAAATTCAAAAAATGTAAACTGACAGAAAAAATATGAATTTTCTTAAGTCTCTAAAACAATTAACAGAACCAAAATTGGTTTGGAAATAAAAAAGTTATAATAGTTTAAAAATTTGTTATTTTCTTGTCAATTACTTTATTGTTTTATTGCCAACCAAGTATTTGTTTATTGTCATGCAAATTAATGAATATGACATCACTAATGAGATCGGCGAACACTCCTATACATGCATGATTTAATCATTTGTTCAAAATCAATCATATCATGTTCTTCATTCGTGCAGGGGATGAAAAGCATAACAAAATGTATATCTTACTATAGGTAGATAAAAAAAATAGTTCTCAGCCAAAAACTATCAATTGTAACATGAATGCATTTTGTTTTCCTAATTGATCTTTCTATGGTTTATATACCAGAATATAAGCAACAGCTAAGAACTATGATACACACAGATACGAGATAAATGCACACTTTAAATCTGGGCTGTAGTTTTATTACTCTCAGAGATCCGTGCAATAATCAACGACCTAGATGTGATATTGTATGGCTTCATGTTACAAATGATTATTTCATGGGTTTCCGAGTTAAATGCTTAAACAATCTCACGCTTCGCGCTCGATTGTTTAATCGTTATACTCGGAGACCCGTGGTATAAATATGACGAATCATCTTCACAATCTTTGTATCTTCCAGTTTTTAGTTAACCAATATTTTGTTCTTCTGGTTTTCTAGTTTTCAAGTTATCTAGTAATCAACTATCATAATGTATCTTGTCTTATAGTATTCTAGTTCTTCTAGATATTCTGGGTTTTGGTGACTCAATCAACAGAGATACGCAGAAAGTCACCAAGTGGGGAGAATTTGGAAAGCCAGACCATGGATCATTGTGGATGCTATGTTTGGAGAGTGCAACACTCCTCGAAAGTTAGAGATTCTGACTCCTTATGTAGATTTAAAACTAGAGGCTCAGTGGGCTGAGCCTGTGTCGCTCACCTTTCATTCTGCTTTGAGGAAACTTAATACAGAACCTTCCATAGGTGCTTCCTACCAAATTTTGGTTCATTTGGCTAAGCAGTTTCAGAGAAGAAGATTTTTAGAAATCGACCAATTAGAAACAAGCATTGCCTATGGCGACCATGTTTGTCTACGGATCAAAACGAAATGAGCAATCCCTATAGAGGACCTTCCATAGATGCATCCTATCAAGTTTCGGTTCATTTGGCAAAGCGGTTTCAGTGGAGAAGATTTTTAGAAATCGACCAATCAGAAACAAGAACTGCCTGTGGTGGCCATGTTTATTAATGGATCGGGACAAAATGAGCAATCTATATAGAGGACCTTCCATAGATGCTTCCTACCAAGCTTCAGTTCATTTCGCAAAGCGGTTTCAGAGGAAAAGATTTTTAGAAATCGACCAATCAGAAACAAGAATCATCTGTGGTGGCCATATTTGTAAACGGATCGCGACCAAATGAGCATTCTTTACAGAGGACCTTCCATAGATGCTTCCTAGCAAGTTTCGGTTCATTTGGCCAAGCGGTTTCAGAGGGGAAGATTTTAAAAAATCGGCCAATCAGAAACAAGAATTGCCTGTGGTCTCCATGTTTGTAAATGGATCGGAATGAAATGAGCAAACTCTATAGAGGACCTTCCATAGATGCGTTCTACCAAGTTTCAGTTCATTTGGCTAAGGGGTTTCAGAGGAGAAGATTAAAATGTGATAAGTTAACGGACGACGGACGCCAGACGCCAAGTGATGGTAAAAGCTCACATTGCCTCATTGCCTTTGGCAAGGTGAGCTAAAAAAGAATACAAGTAGATTCATTGCAGCTATAATCTAGTTATCCAGTATTCTATTTAGCCAGTATTCAGTCATCCAGTTTTATAGTTATCTAGTAGACTAGCAATACAGTATTTAATTATACAATATTCTAGTTATCCAGTATTCTAATTATATGGGAGTCTTGTTATTGAATATTCTAGGTATCCAGTATTATTATTTTGTTATCAAGTAATATAATTATTCAGAGTTCTAGTTATCTAGTATACTACTTATACAATATTTATATTTAGTTATACAATATTTTAGTTATCCAGTATTCTAGTTTTATGAGAGTCTTGTTATTGAATATTCTAGGTATCCAGTATTATCATTTTGTATTCAGTATTTAGATATGAAGTATATGATATGTCTGTATGATGATTACATCAGTCCAGCTGAAACACATATGTTTTATATGAAATATATAAAAGTCTTTCTGGCTGCAAATTTACATAACTCTAATTGTTCTATGAGCTTACAATACACGTTTTATTAAGTATGATATATCGGCCCAATGATTACATAAGTCCAGCTGAAACACATATGTTTTGATATGAAATATATAAAAGTAATTTTGAAAACTTAGTCGGACTTTTGGCACATTGTTTTATTTATCTGGTATTCTAGTAAGCCAGTATATTATTTATATGATGTTAAATTTAATTATTGTAAATAGAATACAATTTCCATTATGCGTTTAAAGTAAACAAATTTCAATTGTGGGATTATCAATTCAAGAAAATGACAGGATACAGTGGACTGGAGAAGCACTATTAATAATCTATTCACCTTCCATCGATAACCTTGCTTCATAAGAACATGTGTATCTTTCAGTAAGAGTTAATTAAAATCAAGAAATAAATGTTTACCCTAATGTAATCTATCATAAGATTAAGTGTCAATAACAGGAGAGAGCAATGTCTGAATAGATCAACATATTTGTCAGCAGAAACAGTTCATTTTCAAAACTTTAACCAAATTTGTCATTTCAAACAACTCCTTAAATTTCAAATGACTCAAGAAGAGAAAAAACATCAACATACAAATTCAAATGATTTTTCTTCTCATTCTAAATACAAATTGGATGGTTTGGATATGGTGTTTAATGCCACTTTCAACAATATTTCAGCTATATCATGACGGTCAGTTTTATTGGTGTAAGAAACCGGAGGACCCAGAGAAAACCGCCGACCTATCGCAAGTCACTGACAGACTTTATCACATAATGTTGTACACCTCACCCTGATTGAGATTGAAACTCACAACATCAGTGGTGATAGGCACTGATTGCATAGGTAGTTGTAAATCCAACTACCATACAACCACAACCACCCGCTCCCCCATTCCAACTGCATGTAATTAACAAAATATAAAATCAAACAGAAACCATGCCCGATTGATGGACAGACACACATATGACCAAGAACAAAACATAATACAGTAGTATCCGCTCTTATAACACCCCTCCCACCAAAGGCCACCTCTCTTATAACACCCCTCCTGCCAAAGACCACCCCTCTTATAACACCACTCCTACCAAAGACCCCCCCTCTTATTAAGCCAGATTTCAGATGCAATGAGATAGTGAAACACAACTTAATTCCACCCCCCCCCCCACTCAAGAAAGGTCACCCCTTTTATCAGGCCTTTTTTATTGCAGAAGGTGAGGTCTTATAATGGAGGAACTACTGTACATAATGTCCATACATTCATCAGGGCATGATAATTATATCTCATTTTAGGACTATATAAAATTATTTAGTCCATATTTCAACAAGGACAGACCAATTCTACCAACCTAGGACAGAATAACAATTATTATACAACACTATTTATTTGTGAGTTCTCATTATACTATGAAAACAAAACAAAACTAGAGGCTCAGTGGGCTGAGCCTGTGTCGCTCACCTTTCTTTCTGCTTTGAGGAAACTTAATGCAGAGCTTTCCATAGGTGCTTCCCACCAAGATTCGGTTCACTTGGCCAAGCAGTTTCAGAGAAGATTTTTAGAAATCAACCAACCTGAAACAAGAATTACCTATGACAGCCATGTTTATTAACAGATCGGGATGAAATTAGCAATCTTTAGAGGACCTTCCATAGATGCTTCCTACCAAGTTTCGGTTCAATTGGCTAAGCAGTTTCAGGGAAGAAGATTTTTAGAAATCGACCAATCTGAAACAAGAATTGCCTGTGGCAGCCATGTTTGCTAACGAATCGGGACGAAATGAGCAATCTTTATAAAGGACCTTCCATAGATGCTTCCTACCAAGTTTCGATTCATTTGTGAAAGTGGTTTCAGAGGAGACGATTTTTAGAAATCGACCAACCAGAAACAAGAATTGCCTGTGGCAACCATGTTTGTTAACGAATCAGGAGGAAATTACAATCTTTATAGAGGACCTTTCATACATGCTTTCTACCAAATTTCAGTTCATTTGGCAAAGCGGTTTCAGAGGAGAAGAATTTTTAGAAATCAACCAATCAGAAAAAAGAATGGCCTGTGGTGGCCATGTTTGTTAACAAATTGTAACTTAATGAGCAATCTTTATAGAGGACCTTCAAAGGATGCTTCCTACCAAGTTTTGATTCATTTGGCCAAGCGGTTTCAGAGGAGAAGATTTTTGAGAAATCAACCAATCAGAAACAAGAATGGCCTGTGGTGGCCATGTTTGTTAACGGATAGGGACGAAATGAGCAGTCTTTATAGAGTACCTTCCATAGATGCTTCCTACCAAGTTTTGGTTCATTTGGCCAAGTGGTTTCAGAGGAAAAGATTTTTAAAAATCGGCCAATCAGAAACAAGATTTGTCTGTGGTGGTCATGTTTGTCAATGGATCGGGACAAAATGGAACAGTCTTTATAGAGGTCTTTCCATAGATACTACTTACCAAATTTCAGTTCATTTGGGAAAGTGGTTTCAGAGGAGAAGAATTTTTAGAAATTAACCAATCAGAAACAAGAATGGTCTGTGGCGGCCATGTTTGTAAACGGATCGGGACGAAATGAGCAATTTTTATAGAGAACTTTCCATAGATGTTTCCTACCAAGTCTCGGTCCATTTGGTCAAGCGGTTTCAGAGGAGAAGATTTTTATTCGGCCAATCAGAAACAAGAATTGCCTATGGCGGCCATGTTTGTTAATGGATATCGGGACAAAATTACCAATCTTTATAGAGGACCTTCCATAGATGCTACTTACCAAATTTCAGTTCATATGGGAAAGCAGTTTCAGAGGAGAAGATTTTTTAGAAAACAACCAATCAAAAACAAGAAAGGCCTGTGGGTCCATGTTTTTAACGGATCAGAACTAAATGAGCAATCTTTATAGAGGAACTTCCAAGGATGCTTCCTACCAAGTTTTGATTCATTTGGCCAAGCGGTTTCAGAGGAGAAGATTTTTTTTAGAAATCAACCAATCAGAAACAAGAATGGCCTGTGGCGGCCATGTTTGTAAATGGATCGGGACGAAATGAGCAATTTTTATAGAGAACCTTCCATAGATGTTTCCTACCAAGTTTCGGTCCATTTGGTCAAGCGGTTTCGGAGGAGAAGATTTTTAAAAATCGGCCAATCAGAAACAAGAATTGCCTATGGTGGCCATGTTTGTTAATGGATCGGGAAAAAATTACCAATCTTTATAGAGGACCTTCCATAGATGCTACTTACCAAATTTCAGTTCATATGGGAAAGCAGTTTCAGAGGAGAAGATTTTTTAGAAAACAACCAATCAAAAACAAGAAAGGCCTGGGTTCATGTTTTTAACGGATCAGAACTAAATGAGCAATCTTTATAGAGGAACTTCCAAGGATGCTTCCTACCAAGTTTTGATTCATTTGGCCAAGCGGTTTCAGAGGAGAAGATTTTTTTTAGAAATCAACCAATCAGAAACAAGAATGGCCTGTGGCGGCCATGTTTGTAAACGGATCGGGACGAAATGAGCAAATTTTATAGAGAACCTTCCATAGATGTTTCCTACCAAGTTTCGGTCCATTTGGTCAAGCGGTTTCAGAGGAGAAGATTTTTAAAAATCGGCCAATCAGAAACAAGAATTGCCTATGGTGGCCATGTTTGTTAATGGATCGGGACAAAATTACCAATCTTTATAGAGGACCTTCCATAGATGCTACTTACCAAATTTCAGTTCATATGGGAAAGCAGTTTCAGAGGAGAAGATTTTTTAGAAAACAACCAATCAAAAACAAGAAAGGCCTGTGGGTCCATGTTTTTAACGGATCAGAACTAAATGAGCAATCTTTATAGAGGAACTTCCACGGATGCTTCCTACCAAGTTTTGATTCATTTGGCCAAGCGGTTTCAGAGGAGAAGATTTTTGAGAAATCAACCAATCAGAAACAAGAATGGCCTGTGGTGGCCATGTTTGTTAACGGACCGGGACAAAATGAGCAATCTTTATAGAGAACCTTCCATAGATGTTTCCTACCAAGTTTCAGTTCATTTGGCCAAGCGGTTTCAGAGGAGAAGATTTTTCTAAATCGGCCATTCAGAAACAAGAATTGCCTGTGGCGGCCATGTTTGCTAAATGATCGGGACAAATTGAGCAATCTTTATAAAGGACCTTCCATAGATGCTTCCTACCAAGTTTCAGTTCATTTGGTTGAGGGGTTTCAGAGGAGAAGATTAAAATGTGAAAAGTTAACGGACGACGGACGCCAAGTGATGGCAAAAGCTCACATTGCCTTAAAGGCAAACAAATCAAATATGTTATAAAGCTCCTTATTATATAAAATTGTATAATAATACTGTCCATTAATTATTACATGTAAGGTTAATGAATAGAAACCAATATCAAAATCCAGAAATGGACCATTGTCCTTCATAATAATCATCCCAACAAATTAATTCAATCATAATAAATATCCTCCCAACTACCATAATGAATTCAATCATTATAAAGAGGTTAGGGGCCTCCATATCCTGCTAAGTAATGAATTCAATCATTATAAAGAGGTTAGGGGCCTCCATATCCTGCTAAGTAATGAATTCAATCATTATAAAGAGGTTACGGGCCTTCATATCCTGCTAAGTAATGAATTCAATCATTATAAAGAGGTTACGGGCCTTCATATCCTGCTAAGTAATTAATTCAATCATTATAAAGAGGTTAGGAGCCTTCATATCCTGCTAAGTAATGAATTCAATCATTACAAAGAGGTTAGGGGCCTCCATATCCTGCTAAGTAATGAATTCAATCATTATAAAGAGGTTAGGGGCCTTCATATCCTGCTAAGTAATGAATTCAATCATTACAAAGAGGTTAGGGGCCTCCATATCCTGCTAAGTAATGAATTCAATCATTATAAAGAGGTTAGGGGCCTCCATATCCTGCTAAGTAATGAATTCAATCATTATAAAGAGGTTAGGGGCCTCCATATCCTGCTAAGTAATGAATTCAATCATTATAAAGAGGTTACGGGCCTTCATAACCTGCTAAGTAATGAATTCAATCATTATAAAGAGGTTACGGGCCTTCATATCCTGCTAAGTAATGAATTCAATCATTATAAAGAGGTTAGGGGCCTTCATATCCTGCTAAGTAATGAATTCAATCATTATAAAGAGGTTAGGGGCCTTCATATCCTGCTAAGTAATGAATTCAATCATTATAAAGAGGTTAGGGGCCTTCATATCCTGCTAAGTAATGAATTCAATCATTATAAAGAGGTTACGGGCCTTCATATCCTGCTAAGTAATGAATTCAATCATTATAAAGAGGTTACGGGCCTTCATATCCTGCTAAGTAATGAATTCAATCATTATAAAGAGGTTACGGGCCTTCATATCCTACTAAGTAATGAATTCAATCATTATAAAGAGGTTACGGGCCTTCATATCCTGCTAAGTAATGAATTCAATCATTATAAAGAGGTTACGGGCCTTCATATCCTGCTAAGTAGTGAATTCAATCATTATAAAGAGGTTAGGGGCCTTCATATCCTGCTAAGTAATGAATTCAATCATTATAAAGAGGTTAAGGGCCTTCATATCCTGCTAAGTAATGAATTCAATCATTATAAAGAGGTTAGGGGCCTTCATATCCTGCTAAGTAATGAATTCAATCATTATAAAGAGGTTACGGGCCTTCATATCCTGCTAAGTAATTAATTCAATCATTATAAAGAGGTTACGGGCCTTCATATCCTGCTAAGTAATGAATTCAATCATTATAAAGAGGTTAGGGGCCTTCATATCCTGCTAAGTAATGAATTCAATCATTACAAAGAGGTTAGGGTCCTTCATATCCTGCTAAGTAATGAATTCAATCATTATAAAGAGGTTAGGGGCCTCCATATCCTGCTAAGTAATGAATTCAATCATTATAAAGAGGTTACGGGCCTTCATATCCTGCTAAGTAATTAATTCAATCATTATAAAGAGGTTAGGGGCCTTCATATCCTGCTAAGTAATGAATTCAATCATTATAAAGAGGTTAGGGGCCTTCATATCCTGCTAAGTAATTAATTCAATCATTATAAAGAAGTTAGGGGCCTTCATATCCTGCTAAGTAATTAATTCAATCATTATAAAGAGGTTAGGGGCCTTCATATCCTGCTAAGTAATGAATTCAATCATTATAAAGAGGTTAGGGGCCTTCATATCCTGCTAAGTAATGAATTCAATCATTATAAAGAGGTTACGGGCCTTCATATCCTGCTAAGTAATGAATTCAATCATTATAAAGAGGTTACGGGCCTTCATATCCTGCTAAGTAATGAATTCAATCATTATAAAGAGGTTACGGGCCTTCATATCCTGCTAAGTAATGAATTCAATCATTATAAAGAGGTTAGGGGCCTCCATATCCTGCTAAGTAATGAATTCAATCATTATAAAGAGGTTAGGGGCCTTCATATCCTGCTAAGTAATGAATTCAATCATTATAAAGAGGTTAGGGGCCTTCATATCCTGCTAAGTAATGAATTCAATCATTATAAAGAGGTTACCGGCCTTCATATCCTGCTAAGTAATTAATTCAATCATTATAAAGAGGTTAGGGGCCTTCATATCCTGCTAAGTAATGAATTCAATCATTACAAAGAGGTTTGGGGCCTCCATATCCTGCTAAGTAATGAATTCAATCATTATAAAGAGGTTACGGGCCTTCATATCCTGCTAAGTAATGAATTCAATCATTATAAAGAGGTTAGGGGCCTTCATATCCTGCTAAGTAATTAATTCAATCATTATAAAGAGGTTAGGGGCCTTCATATCCTGCTAAGTAATGAATTCAATCATTACAAAGAGGTTAGGGGCCTCCATATCCTGCTAATTAATGAATTCAATCATTATAAAGAGGTTACGGGCCTTCATATCCTGCTAAGTAATGAATTCAATCATTACAAAGAGGTTAGGGGCCTCCATATCCTGCTAAGTAATGAATTCAATCATTATAAAGAGGTTAGGGGCCTCCATATCCTGCTAAGTAATGAATTCAATCATTATAAAGAGGTTAGGGGCCTCCATATCCTGCTAAGTAATGAATTCAATCATTATAAAGAGGTTACGGGCCTTCATAACCTGCTAAGTAATGAATTCAATCATTATAAAGAGGTTACGTGCCTTCATATCCTGCTAAGTAATGAATTCAATCATTATAAAGAGGTTAGGGGCCTTCATATCCTGCTAAGTAATGAATTCAATCATTATAAAGAGGTTAGAGGCCTTCATATCCTGCTAAGTAATGAATTCAATCATTATAAAGAGGTTAGGGGCCTTCATATCCTGCTAAGTAATGAATTCAATCATTATAAAGAGGTTACGGGCCTTCATATCCTGCTAAGTAATGAATTCAATCATTATAAAGAGGTTACGGGCCTTCATATCCTGCTAAGTAATGAATTCAATCATTATAAAGAGGTTACGGGCCTTCATATCCTGCTAAGTAATGAATTCAATCATTATAAAGAGGTTAGGGGCCTTCATATCCTGCTAAGTAATGAATTCAATCATTATAAAGAGGTTACGGGCCTTCATATCCTGCTAAGTAGTGAATTCAATCATTATAAAGAGGTTAGGGGCCTTCATATCCTGCTAAGTAATGAATTCAATCATTATAAAGAGGTTAAGGGCCTTCATATCCTGCTAAGTAATGAATTCAATCATTATAAAGAGGTTAGGGGCCTTCATATCCTGCTAAGTAATGAATTCAATCATTATAAAGAGGTTACGGGCCTTCATATCCTGCTAAGTAATTAATTCAATCATTATAAAGAGGTTACGGGCCTTCATATCCTGCTAAGTAATGAATTCAATCATTATAAAGAGGTTAGGGGCCTTCATATCCTGCTAAGTAATGAATTCAATCATTACATAGAGGTTAGGGTCCTTCATATCCTGCTAAGTAATGAATTCAATCATTATAAAGAGGTTAGGGGCCTCCATATCCTGCTAAGTAATGAATTCAATCATTAAAAAGAGGTTAGGGGCCTTCATATCCTGCTAAGTAATTAATTCAATCATTATAAATAGGTTAGGGGCCTTCATATCCTGCTAAGTAATGAATTCAATCATTATAAAGAGGTTAGGGGCCTTCATATCCTGCTAAGTAATTAATTCAATCATTATAAAGAGGTTAGGGGCCTTCATATCCTGCTAAGTAATTAATTCAATCATTATAAAGAGGTTAGGGGCCTTCATATCCTGCTAAGTAATGAATTCAATCATTATAAAGAGGTTAGGGGCCTTCATATCCTGCTAAGTAATGAATTCAATCATTATAAAGAGGTTACGGGCCTTCATATCCTGCTAAGTAATGAATTCAATCATTATAAAGAGGTTACGGGCCTTCATATCCTGCTAAGTAATGAATTCAATCATTATAAAGAGGTTACGAGCCTTCATATCCTGCTAAGTAATGAATTCAATCATTATAAAGAGGTTAGGGGCCTCCATATCCTGCTAAGTAATGAATTCAATCATTATAAAGAGGTTAGGGGCCTTCATATCCTGCTAAGTAATGAATTCAATCATTATAAAGAGGTTAGGGGCCTTCATATCCTGCTAAGTAATGAATTCAATCATTATAAAGAGGTTACGGGCCTTCATATCCTGCTAAGTAATGAATTCAATCATTATAAAGAGGTTAGGGGCCTTCATATCCTGCTAAGTAATGAATTCAATCATTATAAAGAGGTTACGGGCCTTCATATCCTGCTAAGTAATTAATTCAATCATTATAAAGAGGTTAGGGGCCTTCATATCCTGCTAAGTAATGAATTCAATCATTACAAAGAGGTTAGGGGCCTCCATATCCTGCTAAGTAATGAATTCAATCATTATAAAGAGGTTACGGGCCTTCATATCCTGCTAAGTAATGAATTCAATCATTACAAAGAGGTTAGGGGCCTCCATATCCTGCTAAGTAATGAATTCAATCATTATAAAGAGGTTAGGGGCCTTCATATCCTGCTAAGTAATGAATTCAATCATTATAAAGAGGTTAAGGGCCTTCATATCCTGCTAAGTAATGAATTCAATCATTATAAAGAGGTTAGGGGCCTTCATATCCTGCTAAGTAATTAATTCAATCATTATAAAGAGGTTACGGGCCTTCATATCCTGCTAAGTAATTAATTCAATCATTATAAAGAGGTTACGGGCCTTCATATCCTGCTAAGTAATGAATTCAATCATTATAAAGAGGTTAGGGGCCTTCATATCCTGCTAAGTAATGAATTCAATCATTACAAAGAGGTTAGGGTCCTTCATATCCTGCTAAGTAATGAATTCAATCATTATAAAGAGGTTAGGGGCCTCCATATCCTGCTAAGTAATGAATTCAATCATTATAAAGAGGTTAGGGGCCTTCATATCCTGCTAAGTAATTAATTCAATCATTATAAAGAGGTTAGGGGCCTTCATATCCTGCTAAGTAATGAATTCAATCATTATAAAGAGGTTAGGGGCCTTCATATCCTGCTAAGTAATTAATTCAATCATTATAAAGAGGTTAGGGGCCTTCATATCCTGCTAAGTAATTAATTCAATCATTATAAAGAGGTTAGGGGCCTTCATATCCTGCTAAGTAATGAATTCAATCATTATAAAGAGGATAGGGGCCTTCATATCCTGCTAAGTAATGAATTCAATCATTATAAAGAGGTTACGGGCCTTCATATCCTGCTAAGTAATGAATTCAATCATTATAAAGAGGTTACGGGCCTTCATATCCTGCTAAGTAATGAATTCAATCATTATAAAGAGGTTACGGGCCTTCATATCCTGCTAAGTAATGAATTCAATCATTATAAAGAGGTTAGGGGCCTCCATATCCTGCTAAGTAATGAATTCAATCATTATAAAGAGGTTAGGGGCCTTCATATCCTGCTAAGTAATGAATTCAATCATTATAAAGAGGTTAGGGGTCTCCATATCCTGCTAAGTAATGAATTCAATCATTATAAAGAGGTTACAGGCCTTCATATCCTGCTAAGTAATTAATTCAATCATTATAAAGAGGTTAGGGGCCTTCATATCCTGTTAAGTAATGAATTCAATCATTACAAAGAGGTTAGGGGCCTCCATATCCTGCTAAGTAATGAATTCAATCATTATAAAGAGGTTACGGGCCTTCATATCCTGCTAAGTAATGAATTCAATCATTACAAAGAGGTTAGGGGCCTCCATATCCTGCTAAGTAATGAATTCAATCATTATAAAGAGGTTAGGGGCCTCCATATCCTGCTAAGTAATGAATTCAATCATTATAAAGAGGTTAGGGGCCTCCATATCCTGCTAAGTAATGAATTCAATCATTATAAAGAGGTTACGGGCCTTCATAACCTGCTAAGTAATGAATTCAATCATTATAAAGAGGTTACGGGCCTCCATATCCTGCTAAGTAATGAATTCAATCATTATAAAGAGGTTAGGGGCCTTCATATCCTGCTAAGTAATGAATTCAATCATTATAAAGAGGTTAGGGGCCTTCATATCCTGCTAAGTAATGAATTCAATCATTATAAAGAGGTTAGGGGCCTTTATATCCTGCTAAGTAATGAATTCAATCATTATAAAGAGGTTACGGGCCTTCATATCCTGCTAAGTAATGAATTCAATCATAATAAAGAGGTTACGGGCCTTCATATCCTGCTAAGTAATGAATTCAATCATTATAAAGAGGTTACAGGCCTTCATATCCTGCTAAGTAATGAATTCAATCATTATAAAGAGGTTACGGGCCTTCATATCCTGCTAAGTAATGAATTCAATCATTATAAAGAGGTTACGGGCCTTCATATCCTGCTAAGTAGTGAATTCAATCATTATAAAGAGGTTAGGGGCCTTCATATCCTGCTAAGTAATTAATTCAATCATTATAAAGAGGTTAAGGGCCTTCATGTCCTGCTAAGTAATGAATTCAATCATTATAAAGAGGTTAGGGGCCTTCATATCCTGCTAAGTAATGAATTCAATCATTATAAAGAGGTTGCGGGCCTTCATATCCTGCTAAGTAATTAATTCAATCATTATAAAGAGGTTACGGGCCTTCATATCCTGCTAAGTAATTAATTCAATCATTATAAAGAGGTTAGGGGCCTTCATATCCTGCTAAGTAATGAATTCAATCATTACAAAGAGGTTAGGGTCCTTCATATCCTGCTAAGTAATGAATTCAATCATTATAAAGAGGTTAGGGGCCTCCATATCCTGCTAAGTAATGAATTCAATCATTATAAAGAGGTTAGGGGCCTTCATATCCTGCTAAGTAATTAATTCAATCATTATAAAGAGGTTAGGGGCCTTCATATCCTGCTAAGTAATGAATTCAATCATTATAAAGAGGTTAGGGGCCTTCATATCCTGCTAAGTAATTAATTCAATCATTATAAAGAGGTTAGGGGCCTTCATATCCTGCTAAGTAATGAATTCAATCATTATAAAGAGGTTAGGGGCCTTCATATCCTGCTAAGTAATGAATTCAATCATTATAAAGAGGTTAGGGGCCTTCATATCCTGCTAAATAATGAATTCAATCATTATAAAGAGGTTACGGGCCTTCATATCCTGCTAAGTAATGAATTCAATCATTATAAAGAGGTTACGGGCCTTCATATCCTGCTAAGTAATGAATTCAATCATTATAAAGAGGTTACGGGCATTCATATCCTGCTAAGTAATGAATTCAATCATTATAAAGAGGTTAGGGGCCTCCATATCCTGCTAAGTAATGAATTCAATCATTATAAAGAGGTTAGGGGCCTTCATATCCTGCTAAGTAATGAATTCAATCATTATAAAGAGGTTAGGGGCTTTCATATCCTGCTAAGTAATGAATTCAATCATTATAAAGAGGTTAGGGGCCTTCATATCCTGCTAAGTAATGAATTCAATCATTATAAAGAGGTTAGGGGCCTTCATATCCTGCTAAGTAATGAATTCAATCATTATAAAGAGGTTACGGGCCTTCATATCCTGCTAAGTAATGAATTCAATCATTATAAAGAGGTTAGGGGCCTTCATATCCTGCTAAGTAATGAATTCAATCATTATAAAGAGTTTAAGGGCCTTCATATCCTGCTAAGTAATGATTTCAATCATTATAAAGAGGTTAGGGGCCTTCATATCCTGCTAAGTAATGAATTCAATCATTATAAAGAGGTTAGGGGCCTTCATATCCTGCTAAGTAATGAATTCAATCATTATAAAGAGGTTAGGGGCCTTCATATCCTGCTAAGTAATGAATTCAATCATTATAAAGAGGTTACGGGCCTTCATATCCTGCTAAGTAATGAATTCAATCATTATAAAGAGGTTACGGGCCTTCATATCCTGCTAAGTAATGAATTCAATCATTATAAAGAGGTTACGGGCCTTCATATCCTACTAAGTAATGAATTCAATCATTATAAAGAGGTTACGGGCCTTCATATCCTGCTAAGTAATGAATTCAATCATTATAAAGAGGTTACGGGCCTTCATATCCTGCTAAGTAGTGAATTCAATCATTATAAAGAGGTTAGGGGCCTTCATATCCTGCTAAGTAATGAATTCAATCATTATAAAGAGGTTAAGGGCCTTCATATCCTGCTAAGTAATGAATTCAATCATTATAAAGAGGTTAGGGGCCTTCATATCCTGCTAAGTAATGAATTCAATCATTATAAAGAGGTTACGGGCCTTCATATCCTGCTAAGTAATTAATTCAATCATTATAAAGAGGTTACGGGCCTTCATATCCTGCTAAGTAATGAATTCAATCATTATAAAGAGGTTAGGGGCCTTCATATCCTGCTAAGTAATGAATTCAATCATTACAAAGAGGTTAGGGTCCTTCATATCCTGCTAAGTAATGAATTCAATCATTATAAAGAGGTTAGGGGCCTCCATATCCTGCTAAGTAATGAATTCAATCATTATAAAGAGGTTACGGGCCTTCATATCCTGCTAAGTAATTAATTCAATCATTATAAAGAGGTTAGGGGCCTTCATATCCTGCTAAGTAATGAATTCAATCATTATAAAGAGGTTAGGGGCCTTCATATCCTGCTAAGTAATTAATTCAATCATTATAAAGAAGTTAGGGGCCTTCATATCCTGCTAAGTAATTAATTCAATCATTATAAAGAGGTTAGGGGCCTTCATATCCTGCTAAGTAATGAATTCAATCATTATAAAGAGGTTAGGGGCCTTCATATCCTGCTAAGTAATGAATTCAATCATTATAAAGAGGTTACGGGCCTTCATATCCTGCTAAGTAATGAATTCAATCATTATAAAGAGGTTACGGGCCTTCATATCCTGCTAAGTAATGAATTCAATCATTATAAAGAGGTTACGGGCCTTCATATCCTGCTAAGTAATGAATTCAATCATTATAAAGAGGTTAGGGGCCTCCATATCCTGCTAAGTAATGAATTCAATCATTATAAAGAGGTTAGGGGCCTTCATATCCTGCTAAGTAATGAATTCAATCATTATAAAGAGGTTAGGGGCCTTCATATCCTGCTAAGTAATGAATTCAATCATTATAAAGAGGTTACCGGCCTTCATATCCTGCTAAGTAATTAATTCAATCATTATAAAGAGGTTAGGGGCCTTCATATCCTGCTAAGTAATGAATTCAATCATTACAAAGAGGTTAGGGGCCTCCATATCCTGCTAAGTAATGAATTCAATCATTATAAAGAGGTTACGGGCCTTCATATCCTGCTAAGTAATGAATTCAATCATTATAAAGAGGTTAGGGGCCTTCATATCCTGCTAAGTAATTAATTCAATCATTATAAAGAGGTTAGGGGCCTTCATATCCTGCTAAGTAATGAATTCAATCATTACAAAGAGGTTAGGGGCCTCCATATCCTGCTAATTAATGAATTCAATCATTATAAAGAGGTTACGGGCCTTCATATCCTGCTAAGTAATGAATTCAATCATTACAAAGAGGTTAGGGGCCTCCATATCCTGCTAAGTAATGAATTCAATCATTATAAAGAGGTTAGGGGCCTCCATATCCTGCTAAGTAATGAATTCAATCATTATAAAGAGGTTAGGGGCCTCCATATCCTGCTAAGTAATGAATTCAATCATTATAAAGAGGTTACGGGCCTTCATAACCTGCTAAGTAATGAATTCAATCATTATAAAGAGGTTACGTGCCTTCATATCCTGCTAAGTAATGAATTCAATCATTATAAAGAGGTTAGGGGCCTTCATATCCTGCTAAGTAATGAATTCAATCATTATAAAGAGGTTAGAGGCCTTCATATCCTGCTAAGTAATGAATTCAATCATTATAAAGAGGTTAGGGGCCTTCATATCCTGCTAAGTAATGAATTCAATCATTATAAAGAGGTTACGGGCCTTCATATCCTGCTAAGTAATGAATTCAATCATTATAAAGAGGTTAGGGGCCTTCATATCCTGCTAAGTAATGAATTCAATCATTATAAAGAGTTTAAGGGCCTTCATATCCTGCTAAGTAATGAATTCAATCATTATAAAGAGGTTAGGGGCCTTCATATCCTGCTAAGTAATGAATTCAATCATTATAAAGAGTTTAAGGGCCTTCATATCCTGTTAAGTAATGAATTCAATCATTATAAAGAGGTTAGGGGCCTTCATATCCTGCTAAGTAATGAATTCAATCATTATAAAGAGGTTAGGGGCCTTCATATCCTGCTAAGTAATGAATTCAATCATCTTGTGCACAATGTCATAACATGCTCTATATTCACTGGGGTAAAGCTGATGACCGCAACTGTAATTACGCTCATCCCAAGATGGCAGACGTGGAATTAGGTAAGAATCTTTTTTGTCTATTAAATTGTTTCTATAGTGTATTTTAAATGGCACATGCATTGGTACGATAGTAATCTATGAACTTATCACAAGTAAATCACAAATAACTACTGAAAATGTATATGAAAGAGAAAATCCGACTTTAAAAAATCGCTAAGATGACCGTAACTGAAAACTGAGATGACCGTAATTGCACCGCTGAATTATGATCAGTTACGGTCATCTTAGCGATTTTTTAAAGTGATTTCCTTGTGAAAAGTTTATAGATTACTATAGTACTAATGCATGTGTCATTTAAAATACATTATAGAAACAATTTAATCGACAAAAAAGATTCTTACCTAATTTCATGTCCGCCATCTTGGGATGACCGTAATTACAGTTACGGTCATCAGCTTTACCCCAGTGATATTCAACACAAAAAACTTAATAACAAATGTAAGTTGTTCTATAATCAGAAAAAACATGCATGACATGCAGGAATGACATTTGAATCAAGTCATCAAGTCATGCATATTATACTCAATCTTTAATCATCAAAATAAATCTTATGTATATACTGAAAACAGTTCTGCACAATTAAATATGTAATACTCTTCTGATTCCATGCCAAATCCCTATACATTCAGATTTAGCATTGTTACCATATTGATATTATGATTTCTAGAATTGCATGCTATCTTAAAAGTATGCCTTTGATATGCCTTTGGCCGTGTGATAGACACTGCTTTATTGATTTGCTCTATAGAGAGTAATGGTGTTTTTTCCATAGTCCTTTGATAATTAATATAAATACTGAGGCTTAACACACAAACTGCTATATGATGATGTTCCTGATGGCCTCTCAGAAATTAATGTTTACATTTATTAAACTGAAATTTGATTGAAGAAAAATAAATACTACAGCACAAGATTTAGAGAATGTGAATTTGCATGAACTTGGCAAGGTAGTATTCACAAGTTAAATTACTGCATATTAAAAAATTTGTGAAAGAAAGAATGAACAGCTATTAAATGTGTAGTCTAAAAATAAAATTTTAACCCATATACTCATCAACTTTTTCAAGGTCTTAAAAATGCATTATTTTTTTACAATTACCTGTACAATCAGTGCCTATCACCACTAACGTTGTGAGTTTAATCACGTTCATGGCGAGGTGTACTCGATACAACATTATGTGATAAAGATTGTCAGTGACTTGCGACAGGTCGGTGGTTTTCTCGAGGTACTCTGGTTTCTTCCACCAATAAAACTGACCGCCACGATATAACTGAAATATCGTGGAAAGTGGCATTTAACACCATAACCCTAACAGGAAACCCCCATTATTTTTTTATCTTTTGATGCACAAGTTTTATTAACTGGTGTTCTCGGAAAAAAAAATTTTTGATTGGCCAACATATGTCACCTATCATTCAATTAATATGGAAAGTAAACTTTTGATTGGCTAATGGTCAATGAATCATGTAATATTTCTCTATATCAGACCCATTTGCAAAATCCATAATGATCTATTTCCATAAAGAGCACAAACTTTTCCCTTTATCACCTATTACAGGCGACATATATAGCAGAAAATAACACACAATCAAAATACAGTCAAGCCTGGGACAGATAAAAACTGGCCTTATAACACAGGTGACCTTTTAAAAGAGGTTCAATTCATATGAAATTTTATAAGAACGGACATGAAAATGTGACCTTTAAATACAGGTGACTGCTTAATAGAGGTGACCACATGGACAGGTTTGACTGTACACAAAAAAAACATGCACTGTATTTAGGTTGACCATTAATATGATGCAAGAAAATCTGCACCGTTACATGGTCTTTACATGTATAAATCTGCTGTCCTTATAACTAGGACATATGTACTGTATAATATTAGAATGTTCATAAGGCGCCTTACCATTTATATAACAGGTCCAGTTGTCTGTCAATGTGTGATATCTGTCTTTTCAAGACTGATGACGTATTTTCTATACATAACAATAATAAATAACTTAGTACTGTCCAAATACAAATTCAGAATTAAGAATTATAGAAATTTTCAGATAGTTCTTTGATGGAGTTAAAATCTACAATTATTTTATTGATATTATGGTTCAATATTCACTCCTTATATTTGTATATATCTATTACAGAATGATCACACTAACAGTAATTAAAGACTACTCCACATATGTAAAGTACAAGCTGTCACTAATATCATATGAAATTGAAACTGTATTAAAGGTTGTTTTTGACAAAAAATAAACAAACATCTCCCCCACTCCCAGCCATATTTTTATGAAATATTCCAATAAGTCAAAAAAAGATATAACTCCTTCCAAAATGGTCCAATCAACTTGCTGTAATAATATACAAATCCTGATATAATTAAAAGCAAATCTTCAAAGATTTGAGGGAATTCCCATTAAAAATGAAGGAGTAAATAGGATTTTTGGTTTTTTTCATTATTGGCAGATATATAAACGTCTAAAATGGTTTGTAAAACAACTACAAGTACACAAAATAAAGTGATAAAGAATTAAACACTTTGTTGAATGACAAAATTTTCATCTCACCAAGAGACCTTTTGCAATGTCTAATGTCAAACCAATAGTGATAAAATTTGGATGACTTAAAGGTATATGTATTGAATATATCAATCACACAGCTACATTTTAGACTGGGTACAACTAAAGGTTCCCAGGGCTTGCTACAGAGCTCAGTGCTTCCACATGTGGTGGATAAGGGTGCCCTCTCGATTGGGGGGTTGTAGAGTGCACACTCCCTGCACATTATAGACAACTATAGCAGATTTAAAAAAAGAAGGCTTTTGTTGTCCCTACCCAGCTCTCCATGCTTTTCCAATGGCAGTTAAAAGTTGTTGCTGTGGTTTTTCCATTCCTCCTTCATATCTGTTTTGTTTTTTGGGTATTGTTGATTTCGTCCTGATTTTGCGAAAAATGAAAATTTGCAACTGGACGTTAAGCAACAATCAATCAATCAATAGTACAATAGTACGCAATAGCCAGCTTCCCAAGGCAAAATCTATCTTGTGTGGATTTATTTATATGCATTATGTCCACAGATATGTAAATTTACAATATCCACACATAACAGTTGTTTGCACTCAAGACATACATGTATATGTAAAATTTAAACATACCTTGGACTAGTTAAATTTCATGTTAGTTCTCATGACAATAAATCTCAAGGATATAGAAAACAAAGACATCAACAAATAGGAATTCATCAGTATCAAGGATAAAGAGAACAAAGGTGTTTATTAGGTGTTGATTTTGTATCAAGGATAAAGAGAACAAAGGTGTTTATTAGGTGTTGATTTTGTATCAAGGATAAAGAGAACAAAGGTGTTTATTAGGTGTTGATTTTGTATCAAGGATAAAGAGAACAAAGGTGTTTATTAGGTGTTGATTTTGTATCAAGGATAAAGAGAACAAAGGTGTTTATTAGGTGTTGATTTTGTATCAAGGATAAAGAGAACAAAGGTGTTTATTAGGTGTTGATTTTGTATCAAGGATAAAGAGAACAAAGGTGTTTATTAGGTGTTGATTTTGTATCAAGGATAAAGAGAACAAAGGTGTTTATTAGGTGTTGATTTTGTATCAAGGATAAAGAGAACAAAGGTGTTTATTAGATGTTGATTTTGTATCAAGGATAAAGAGAACAAAGGTGTTTATTAGGTGTTGATTTTGTATCAAGGATAAAGAGAACAAAGGTGTTTATTAGGTGTTGATTTTGTATCAAGGATAAAGAGAACAAAGGTGTTTATTAGGTGTTGATTTTGTATCAAGGATAAAGAGAACAAAGGTGTTTATTAGGTGTTGATTTTGTATCAAGGATAAAGAGAACAAAGGTGTTTATTAGGTGTTGATTTGTATCAAGGATAAAGAGAACAAAGGTGTTTATTAGGTGTTGATTTTGTATCAAGGATAAAGAGAACAAAGGTGTTTATTAGGTGTTGATTTTGTATCAAGGATAAAGAGAACAAAGGTGTTTATTAGGTGTTGATTTTGTATCAAGGATAAAGAGAACAAAGGTGTTTATTAGGTGTTGATTTTGTATCAAGGATAAAGAGAACAAAGGTGTTTATTAGGTGTTGATTTTGTATCAAGGATAAAGAGAACAAAGGTGTTTATTAGGTGTTGATTTTGTATCAAGGATAAAGAGAACAATGGTGTTTATTAGGTGTTGATTTTGTATCAAGGATAAAGAGAACAAAGGTGTTTATTAGGTGTTGATTTTGTATCAAGGATAAAGAGAACAAAGGTGTTTATTAGGTGTTGATTTTGTATCAAGGATAAAGAGAACAAAGGTGTTTATTAGGTGTTGATTTTGTATCAAGGATATAGAGAACAAAGGTGTTTATTAGGTGTTGATTTTGTATCAAGGATATAGAGAACAAAGGTGTTTATTAGGTGGTGATTTTGTATCAAGGATAAAGAGAACAAAGGTGTTTATTAGGTGTTGATTTTGAATCAAGGATATAGAGAACAAAGGTGTTTATTAGGTGTTGATTTTGTATCAAGGATATAGAGAACAAAGGTGTTTATTAGGTGCTGATTTTGTATCAAGGATAAAGAGAACAAAGGTGTTTATTAGGTGTTGATTTTGTATCAAGGATAAAGAGAACAAAGGTGTTTATTAGGTGTTGATTTTGTATCAAGGATAAAGAGAACAAAGGTGTTTATTAGGTGTTGATTTTATATCAAGGATAAAGAGAACAATGGTGTTTATTAGGTGTTGATTTTGTATCAAGGATAAAGAGAACAAAGGTGTTTATTAGGTGTTGATTTTGTATCAAGGATAAAGAGAACAAAGGTGTTTATTAGGTGTTGATTTTGTATCAAGGATAAAGAGAACAAAGGTGTTTATTAGGTGTTGATTTTGTATCAAGGATATAGAGAACAAAGGTGTTTATTAGGTGTTGATTTTGTATCAAGGATATAGAGAACAAAGGTGTTTATTAGGTGTTGATTTTGTATCAAGGATAAAGAGAACAAAGGTGTTTATTAGGTGTTGATTTTGTATCAAGGATATAGAGAACAAAGGTGTTTATTAGGTGTTGATTTTGTATCAAGGATAAAGAGAACAAAGGTGTTTATTAGGTGTTGATTTTGTATCAAGGATAAAGAGAACAAAGGTGTTTATTAGGTGTTGATTTTGTATCAAGGATATAGAGAACAAAGGTGTTTATTAGGTGTTGATTTTGTATCAAGGATAAAGAGAACAAAGGTGTTTATTAGGTGTTGATTTTGTATCAAGGATATAGAGAACAAAGGTGTTTATTAGGTGTTGATTTTGTATCAAGGATAAAGAGAACAAAGGTGTTTATTAGGTGTTGATTTTGTATCAAGGATAAAGAGAACAAAGGTGTTTATTAGGTGTTGATTTTGTATCAAGGATAAAGAGAACAAAGGTGTTTATTAGGTGTTGATTTTGTATCAAGGATAAAGAGAACAAAGTTGTTTATTAGGTGTTGATTTTGTATCAAGGATAAAGAGAACAAAGGTGTTTATTAAGTGTTGATTTTGTATCAAGGATAAAGAGAACAAAGGTGTTTATTAGGTGTTGATTTTGTATCAAGGATAAAGAGAACAAAGTTGTTTATTAGGTGTTGATTTTGTATCAAGGATAAAGAGAACAAAGGTGTTTATTAGGTGTTGATTTTGTATCAAGGATAAAGAGAACAAAGGTGTTTATTAGGTGTTGATTTTGTATCAAGGATAAAGAGAACAAAGGTGTTTATTAGGTGTTGATTTTGTATCAAGGATAAAGAGAACAAATGTGTTTATTAGGTGTTGATTTTGTATCAAGGATAAAGAGAACAAAGGTGTTTATTAGGTGTTGATTTTGTATCAAGGATAAAGAGAACAAAGGTGTTTATTAGGTGTTGATTTTGTATCAAGGATAAAGAGAACAAAGTTGTTTATTAGGTGTTGATTTTGTATCAAGGATAAAGAGAACAAAGGTGTTTATTAGGTGTTGATTTTGTATCAAGGATAAAGAGAACAAAGGTGTTTATTAGGTGTTGATTTTGTATCAAGGATAAAGAGAACAAAGGTGTTTATTAGGTGTTGATTTTGTATCAAGGATAAAGAGAACAAAGGTGTTTATTAGGTGTTGATTTTGTATCAAGGATAAAGAGAACAAAGGTGTTTATTAGGTGTTGATTTTGTATCAAGGATAAAGAGAACAAAGGTGTTTATTAGGTGTTGATTTTGTATCAAGGATATAGAGAACAAAGGTGTTTATTAGGTGTTGATTTTGTATCAAGGATAAAGAGAACAAAGGTGTTTATTAGGTGTTGATTTTGTATCAAGGATAAAGAGAACAAAGGTGTTTATTAGGTGTTGATTTTGTATCAAGGATAAAGAGAACAAAGGTGTTTATTAGGTGTTGATTTTGTATCAAGGATAAAGAGAACAAAGTTGTTTATTAGGTGTTGATTTTGTATCAAGGATAAAGAGAACAAAGGTGTTTATTAGGTGTTGATTTTGTATCAAGGATAAAGAGAACAAAGGTGTTTATTAGGTGTTGATTTTGTATCAAGGATAAAGAGAACAAAGTTGTTTATTAGGTGTTGATTTTGTATCAAGGATAAAGAGAACAAAGGTGTTTATTAGGTGTTGATTTTGTATCAAGGATAAAGAGAACAAAGGTGTTTATTAGGTGTTGATTTTGTATCAAGGATAAAGAGAACAAAGGTGTTTATTAGGTGTTGATTTTGTATCAAGGATAAAGAGAACAAAGTTGTTTATTAGGTGTTGATTTTGTATCAAGGATAAAGAGAACAAAGGTGTTTATTAGGTGTTGATTTTGTATCAAGGATAAAGAGAACAAAGGTGTTTATTAGGTGTTGATTTTGTATCAAGGATAAAGAGAACAAAGGTGTTTATTAGGTGTTGATTTTGTATCAAGGATAAAGAGAACAAAGGTGTTTATTAGGTGTTGATTTTGTATCAAGGATAAAGAGAACAAAGGTGTTTATTAGGTGTTGATTTTGTATCAAGGATAAAGAGAACAAAGGTGTTTATTAGGTGTTGATTTTGTATCAAGGATAAAGAGAACAAAGGTGTTTATTAGGTGTTGATTTTGTATCAAGGATAAAGAGAACAAAGGTGTTTATTAGGTGTTGATTTTGTATCAAGGATAAAGAGAACAAAGGTGTTTATTAGGTGTTGATTTTGTATCAAGGATAAAGAGAACAAAGGTGTTTATTAGGTGTTGATTTTGTATCAAGGATAAAGAGAACAAAGGTGTTTATTAGGTGTTGATTTTGTATCAAGGATAAAGAGAACAAAGTTGTTTATTAGGTGTTGATTTTGTATCAAGGATAAAGAGAACAAAGGTGTTTATTAGGTGTTGATTTTGTATCAAGGATAAAGAGAACAAAGGTGTTTATTAGGTGTTGATTTTGTATCAAGGATAAAGAGAACAAAGGTGTTTATTAGGTGTTGATTTTGTATCAAGGATAAAGAGAACAAAGTTGTTTATTAGGTGTTGATTTTGTATCAAGGATAAAGAGAACAAAGGTGTTTATTAGGTGTTGATTTTGTATCAAGGATAAAGAGAACAAAGGTGTTTATTAGGTGTTGATTTTGTATCAAGGATAAAGAGAACAAAGGTGTTTATTAGGTGTTGATTTTGCATCAAGGATAAAGAGAACAAAGGTGTTTATTAGGTGTTGATTTTGTATCAAGGATAAAGAGAACAAAGGTGTTTATTAGGTGTTGATTTTGTATCAAGGATAAAGAGAACAAAGGTGTTTATTAGGTGTTGATTTTGTATCAAGGATAAAGAGAACAAAGGTGTTTATTAGGTGTTGATTTTGTATCAAGGATAAAGAGAACAAAGGTGTTTATTAGGTGTTGATTTTGTATCAAGGATAAAGAGAACAAAGGTGTTTATTAGGTGTTGATTTTGTATCAAGGATAAAGAGAACAAAGGTGTTTATTAGGTGTTGATTTTGTATCAAGGATAAAGAGAACAAAGGTGTTTATTAGGTGTTGATTTTGTATCAAGGATAAAGAGAACAAAGGTGTTTATTAGGTGTTGATTTTGTATCAAGGATAAAGAGAACAAAGGTGTTTATTAGGTGTTGATTTTGTATCAAGGATAAAGAGAACAAAGGTGTTTATTAGGTGTTGATTTTGTATCAAGGAAAAAGAGAACAAAGGTGTTTATTAGGTGTTGATTTTGTATCAAGGATAAAGAGAACAAAGGTGTTTATTAGGTGTTGATTTTGTATCAAGGATAAAGAGAACAAAGGTGTTTATTAGGTGTTGATTTTGTATCAAGGATAAAGAGAACAAAGGTGTTTATTAGGTGTTGATTTTGTATCAAGGATAAAGAGAACAAAGGTGTTTATTAGGTGTTGATTTTGTATCAAGGATAAAGAGAACAAAGGTGTTTATTAGGTGTTGATTTTGTATCAAGGATAAAGAGAACAAAGGTGTTTATTAGGTGTTGATTTTGTATCAAGGATAAAGAGAACAAAGGTGTTTATTAGGTGTTGATTTTGTATCAAGGATAAAGAAAACAAAGGTGTTTATTAGGAGTTGATTTTGTATCAAGGATAAAGAGAACAAAGGTGTTTATTAGGTGTTGATTTTGTATCAAGGATAAAGAGAACAAAGGTGTTTATTAGGTGTTGATTTTGTATCAAGGATAAAGAGAACAAAGGTGTTTATTAGGTGTTGATTTTGTATCAAGGATAAAGAGAACAAAGGTGTTTATTAGGAGTTGATTTTGTATCAAGGATAAAGAGAACAAAGGTGTTTATTAGGAGTTGATTTTGTATCAAGGATAAAGAGAACAAAGGTGTTTATTAGGTGTTGATTTTGTATCAAGGATAAAGAGAACAAAGGTGTTTATTAGGTGTTGATTTTGTATCAAGGATAAAGAGAACAAAGGTGTTTATTAGGTGTTGATTTTGTATCAAAGATAAAGAGAACAAAGGTGTTTATTAGGTGTTGATTTTGTATCAAGGATAAAGAGAACAAAGGTGTTTATTAGGTGTTGATTTTGTATCAAGGATAAAGAGAACAAAGGTGTTTATTAGGTGTTGATTTTGTATCAAGGATAAAGAGAACAAAGGTGTTTATTAGGAGTTGATTTTGTATCAAGGATAAAGAGAACAAAGGTGTTTATTAGGTGTTGATTTTGTATCAAGGATAAAGAGAACAAAGGTGTTTATTAGGTGTTGATTTTGTATCAAAGATAAAGAGAACAAAGGTGTTTATTAGGTGTTGATTTTGTATCAAGGATAAAGAGAACAAAGGTGTTTATTAGGTGTTGATTTTGTATCAAGGATAAAGAGAACAAAGGTGTTTATTAGGTGTTGATTTTGTATCAAGGATAAAGAGAACAAAGGTGTTTATTAGGTGTTGATTTTGTATCAAGGATAAAGAGAACAAAGGTGTTTATTAGGTGTTGATTTTGTATCAAGGATAAAGAGAACAAAGGTGTTTATTAGGTGTTGATTTTGTATCAAGGATAAAGAGAACAAAGGTGTTTATTAGGTGTTGATTTTGTATCAAGGATAAAGAGACCAAAGGTGTGTATTAGGTGTTGATTTTGTATCAAGGATAAAGAGAACAAAGGTGTGTATTAGGTGTTGATTTTGTATCAAGGATAAAGAGAACAAAGGTGTGTATTAGGTGTTGATTTTGTATCAAGGATAAAGAGAACAAAGGTGTTTATTAGGTGTTGATTTTGTATCAAGGATAAAGAGAACAAAGGTGTTTATTAGGTGTTGATTTTGTATCAAGGATAAAGAGAACAAAGGTGTTTATTAGGAGTTGATTTTGTATCAAGGATTAAGAGAACAAAGGTGTTTATTAGGTGTTGATTTTGTATCAAGGATAAAGAGAACAAAGGTGTTTATTAGGAGTTGATTTGTATCAAGGATAAAGAGAACAAAGGTGTTTATTAGGTGTTGATTTTGTATCAAGGATAAAGAGAACAAAGGTGTTTATTAGGTGTTGATTTTGTATCAAGGATAAAGAGAACAAACGATTAATCTTCTAGTTGTTTATTAGGTGTTGATTTTGTATCAAGGATAAAGAGAACAAAGGTGTTTATTAGGTGTTGATTTTGTATCAAGGATAAAGAGAACAAAGGTGTTTATTAGGTGTTGATTTTGTATCAAGGATAAAGAGAACAAAGGTGTTTATTAGGAGTTGATTTTGTATCAAGGATAAAGAGAACAAAGGTGTTTATTAGGTGTTGATTTTGTATCAAGGATAAAGAGAACAAAGGTGTTTATTAGGAGTTGATTTTGTATCAAGGATAAAGAGAACAAAGGTGTTTATTAGGTGTTGATTTTGTATCAAGGATAAAGAGAACAAAGGTGTTTATTAGGTGTTGATTTTGTATCAAGGATAAAGAGAACAAAGGTGTTTATTAGGTGTTGATTTTGTATCAAGGATAAAGAGAACAAAGGTGTTTATTAGGTGTTGATTTTGTATCAAGGATAAAGAGAACAAAGGTGTTTATTAGGTGTTGATTTTGTATCAAGGATAAAGAGAACAAAGTTGTTTATTAGGTGTTGATTTTGTATCAAGGATAAAGAGAACAAAGGTGTTTATTAGGTGTTGATTTTGTATCAAGGATAAAGAGAACAAAGGTGTTTATTAGGAGTTGATTTTGTATCAAGGATAAAGAGAACAAAGGTGTTTATTAGGTGTTGATTTTGTATCAAGGATAAAGAGAACAAAGGTGTTTATTAGGTGTTGATTTTGTATCAAGGATATAGAGAACAAACGATTAATCTTCTAGTTGTTTATTAGGTGTTGATTTTGTATCAAGGATATAGAGAACAAAGGTGTTTATCAGGAGTTGATTTTGTATCAAGGATAAAGAGAACAAAGGTGTTTATTAGGTGTTGATTTTGTATCAAGGATAAAGAGAACAAAGGTGTTTATTAGGTGTTGATTTTGTATCAAGGATAAAGAGAACAAAGGTGTTTATTAGGAGTTGATTTTGTATCAAGGATAAAGAGAACAAAGGTGTTTATTAGGTGTTGATTTTGTATCAAGGATAAAGAGAACAAAGGTGTTTATTAGGAGTTGATTTTGTATCAAGGATAAAGAGAACAAAGGTGTTTATTAGGAGTTGATTTTGTATCAAGGATAAAGAGAACAAAGGTGTTTATTAGGTGTTGATTTTGTATCAAGGATAAAGAGAACAAAGGTGTTTATTAGGTGTTGATTTTGTATCAAGGATAAAGAGAACAAAGTTGTTTATTAGGTGTTGATTTTGTATCAAGGATAAAGAGAACAAAGGTGTTTATTAGGTGTTGATTTTGTATCAAGGATAAAGAGAACAAAGGTGTTTATTAGGTGTTGATTTTGTATCAAGGATAAAGAGAACAAAGGTGTTTATTAGGTGTTGATTTTGTATCAAGGATATAGAGAACAAACGATTAATCTTCTAGTTATTTATTAGGTGTTGATTTTGTATCAAGGATAAAGAGAACAAAGGTGTTTTATTAGGTGTTGATTTTGTATCAAGGATAAAGAGAACAAACGATTAACTTCTAGTTGTTTATTAGGTGTTGATTTTGTATCAAGGATAAAGAGAACAAAGGTGTTTATTAGGTGTTGATTTTGTATCAAGGATAAAGAGAACAAAGGTGTTTATTAGGAGTTGATTTTGTATCAAGGATAAAGAGAACAAAGGTGTTTATTAGGTGTTGATTTTGTATCAAGGATATAGAGAACAAAGGTGTTTATTAGGTGTTGATTTTGTATCAAGGATAAAGAGAACAAAGGTGTTTATTAGGTGTTGATTTTGTATCAAGGATAAAGAGAACAAAGGTGTTTATTAGGTGTTGATTTTGTATCAAGGATAAAGAGAACAAAGGTGTTTATTAGGTGTTGATTTTGTATCAAGGATAAAGAGAACAAACGATTAATCTTCTAGTTGTTTATTAGGTGTTGATTTTGTATCAAGGATAAAGAGAACAAACGATTAATCTTCTAGTTGTTTATTAGGTGTTGATTTTGTATCAAGGATAAAGAGAACAAAGGTGTTTATTAGGTGTTGATTTTGTATCAAGGATAAAGAGAACAAAGGTGTTTATTAGGAGTTGATTTTGTATCAAGGATAAAGAGAACAAAGGTGTTTATTAGGTGTTGATTTTGTATCAAGGATATAGAGAACAAAGGTGTTTATTAGGTGTTGATTTTGTATCAAGGATAAAGAGAACAAAGGTGTTTATTAGGTGTTGATTTTGTATCAAGGATAAAGAGAACAAAGGTGTTTATTAGGTGTTGATTTTGTATCAAGGATAAAGAGAACAAAGGTGTTTATTAGGTGTTGATTTTGTATCAAGGATAAAGAGAACAAACGATTAATCTTCTAGTTGTTTATTAGGTGTTGATTTTGTATCAAGGATAAAGAGAACAAAGGTGTTTATTAGGTGTTGATTTTGTATCAAGGATAAAGAGAACAAAGGTGTTTATTAGGAGTTGATTTTGTATCAAGGATAAAGAGAACAAAGGTGTTTATTAGGTGTTGATTTTGTATCAAGGATAAAGAGAACAAAGGTGTTTATTAGGTGTTGATTTTGTATCAAGGATATAGAGAACAAACGATTAATCTTCTGGTTGTTTATTAGGTGTTGATTTTGTGTCAAGGATAAAGAGAACAAACGATTAATCTTCTAGTTGTTTATTAGGTGTTGATTTTGTATCAAGGATAAAGAGAACAAAGGTGTTTATTAGGTGTTGATTTTGTATCAAGGATATAGAGAACAAACGATTTATCTTCTGGTTGTTTATTAGGTGTTGATGTTGTGTCAAGGATAAAGAGAACAAACGATTAATCTTCAAGTTGTTTATTAGGTGTTGATTTTGTATCAAGGATATAGAGAACAAACGATTAATCTTCTAGTTGTTTATTAGGTGTTGATTTTGTAATACTTAGTAGATTTACAAATGTAGTGTTGCTTGGAATTGATTTATTGTATAGTAGTGACTTTACAAGAGAGCTAACTTACTTTCCCATTTTAAATAGAACTAGAGGGTCATCTTAACCTGCATTGCTCACCTGATTTATTCATGTATTGTGTGGGTTTAAGCAAGTTTGTAGCATTTGAAAAAAAGCTTTTTATTCATATTCTCATAATTTAAAAAGAAATGTCATGTTTTTGTCAGCCAGCATGGATTTCTGATCAACACAGAAATAAATACTAGTAATGTGTTAGAACCATCAAATGACTATTCACGTGCAGTAGTTTGGATTCAATTCAGTTTCTAATATCTGAGAAAAGTTATTTTTGTAATTTTCCCATAAGTTCCTATGCTAAAACTTTGTCTTACAGTGGTGACCATCTTGGATTTACGATCAACACAAAAATATATATTTGGTAAAAGATCATTCAAGAAACATTCCAACCAAGATTCCTGTCAAATGGTCAGTGGTTTCAGATAAGAATAATTTTAATATATTCATCACCCATATAGTCCTGTGTTAAATATATCCTGCAAGGGTAGCCATCTTGGATTTTACTCACAGCAGAAATGAAAATTTTGAAAGTACCATCCATCATGTACAGTTTGGGTTCAATACAAATGACAATTTTGAGAAAATTATACTTATTTGTGTTCCAATATACTTAGTAGTCCTACATTAAAACAGCGTACTGCTGTTGCAGCCATTTTGGATTTTCGATTAACACAACAAAACTAGAGTCTCAGTGGGCTGAGCCTTTGTCGCTCATCTTTCATTGAGCTTTGAGGAAACTTAATAGAGAACCTTCCATAGGTGCTTCCCACCAAATTTTGGTTCATTTGGCTAAGCAGTTACAGAAAAGAAGATTTTTAGAAATCGACCAACCAGAAACAAGAATTGCCTATGGAGGCTATGTTTGTTAATGGATTGGGACAAAATTAGCAGTCTTTATAGAGCACCTCCCATATATGTTTCCTACAAAGTTTCGGTTCATTTGGCTACACAGTTTCAGAGAACAAGATTTCTTGAAATCGACCAATCAGAAACAAGCATTGCCTATGGTGGCCATGTTTGTCTACGCATCAAAACGAAATAAGCAATCCCTATAGAGGCCCTTCCATAGATGCTTCCTATCAAGTTATGGTTCATTTGGCAAAGTGGTTTCAGAGGAGAAGATTTTTAGTAATCGACCAATCAGAAACAAGAATTGCCTGTGGCAGCCATGTTTACTAATGGATCGGGAGGTAATGAGCAATCTTTATAGAGGACCGCCCATAGATAATATCTACCAAGCTTCAGTTCATTTGGCTAAGCGGTTTCAGAGGAGAAGATTTTTAGAAATCGACCAATCAGAAACAAGAATTGCCTGTGGCAGCCATGTTTACTAATGGATCGGGAGGTAATGAGCAATCTTTATAGAGGACCGCCCATAGATAATACCTACCAAGTTTCAGTTCATTTGGCTAAGCGGTTTCAGAGGAGAAGATTTTTAGAAATCGACCAATCAGAAACAAGAATTGCCTGTGGTGGCCATGTTTGTTAACGGATCGGGACGAAATGAGCAATCTTTATAGAGGACCTTCCATAGATGCTTCCTACCAAGTTTCGGTTCATTTGGCAAAACGGTTTTCAGAGGAGAAGAATTTTAAAAATCAGCCAATCAGAAACAAGAATTGCCTGTGGTGGCCATGTTTGTTAGTAGATCGGGACGAAATGCGCAAACTTCATAGATCATAGAGGACCTTCCATATATGCCTCCTACCAAGTTTCGGTTCATTTGGCTAGGTGGTTTCAGAGGAGAAGTTTTTAAGAAATCAACCAATCAGAAATAAGAATTGTCTGTGGTGGCCATGTTTGTTAACGGATCGGGATGAAATGAGCAATCTTTACAGAGGATCTTCCAAAGATGTTTCCTACCAAGTTTCGGTTCATTTGGCCTAATGGTTTCAGAGGAGAAGAATTTAAAAAATCAAGTGATGGCAAAAGCTCACTTTGCCTTTGGCAAGGTGAGCTAAAAACAAGCATACTATAAAGGACAATTCAACAACTTTTGCCCGCGGTGGTGGTGTCAGCTAATCAGAGAGCATCATATGTTGACTTTCCAAATGAAACAAAAACCACAAATACTGTTGACATCCAAGTTATATTTCTGCCAAGTTAAATTTCATTTGATCCTGTGATTTCAGAGAAAAGATTAAAATATGGAAAGGTAACAGAGACAGACCACAACAATGGATAGAAAGTGGTGACAATACCTTACATGTTAAAGTATTATCAGGATATACATGAGTGAACATGGAAGTATTATCAGGATATACATGAGTGAACATGGAAGTATTATCAGGATATACATGAGTGAACATGGAAGTATGATCAGGATGGCATTAACACAAACAACATGTACTGTTTAGTTCAATAATGATTGAGAAGAGAAATGTTTCCGTCTGTTCCCATTAAATTAATAAGCTACAGTGGCAGAGTTAGATTTCTTAAAAGTACAAATTTATCAGAATAAGTAACAGTCAGCTGACATAGTTTATTTCAATTGGTTCAAATCAATATAAAATGAGATTCTTTTAATTTAATTTCAAGCCAATCACTGACCATAATTGATTCTTACGAACATCTAGAATTTCCCATTACTGTAAAAGGTAACAAAAACTTAATTAAGACTTCAAAGGTAACTTACCTTGCACATTGCACATTTTAGTTTTATTAGACGAGTAGGTTTCCGAGAAGAAGATTATTTAAAATTGTTTCCAGATAATCTGCAATAAAATTGCACTATCCAATCCTTTGAGAAAGAGAAAAAAAATAATAATAATTTCCATGCTCTTCTTTTTTATACAATGGTATACATGACTTTACCTTTGGTATTTTCCAATGATCATTAATGATATCCAGCACAGAAAATCTCCATCGTTATATCTTCTCCGTGTCATGTAATTACATCTGACATTCAAACAACACTTTCAGTAAAACACAGAACTTTGAAAAAATATAAACATTTCAAATTGAAAGTAAATGCTGCTGTCCATGTAATAATGATTCCAACGACAGATTACAAATGTTATTTAATGGGTTTCCTTTTGAATGTAGTAAAAACTACATCACTGGTGTGTCAAAACTGTCATTATATCTGATATAAACAGTTTTGTCTGTCATTACCAACTTCTAAGGAGAAGAGTAAACTGGTAAAGGACATATATAATACTAAGACAATGGATACTAACAAGATGACAATTTACATTGATTGACAAAATTGACACAGATTAACTCACAATAAAGACAAATGGCTATAACAAACTGCTGAAATGTATCACAGAAACACGTTTCAATTATCATGTCTGCAGTTTCAATAGTCTTTTACATATCAACAACTTATGAAAAAAAAACCTTTTAAAATCAGAAATTGAAAATAAGAATTAAAACATTAAATAGCCAACAATATATTGAATCACACAACACAACACAATGTATTCTTCTGATCTTAAAAAAAAACTGAGACAAAACTAGACAAAAAGCTAATTTTTAGGTTAAAATTAAAATATTATTAAAAAAAAACAGATATTTTTTTATAAAGGGGCATTATCTGCCAAAATCGTAAATTTTTGTTACCCATAAAAACTATCAGATATGATTGATGCCATAATAAAACGTGTTTCTGTAACTTATAAATGTTATGAAATGTACGCGCATTGGGGAAAAAATGTGCAACTGCTCGTGTTTTGAGATCGATCAAGAAATGGACGCCATCTTATTAATTATCGGCATTGTTTACGGAGTTTGCCGAATCGTCATTAAATCAGTACAACAATGCACTTATTTCTTATTTTCTGTGAATCTGCTTTTAGTTGGCTTTAATTACGGACAAAGAACCATGCAAATTTGCAGTTAATAAGCGACAAAATACAAATTATTCGTTTTTACCTGTCACTAGTAAGGTCAGTTGCATACAGAGAAAGAGAGATCAAATTATTTGCTTGCAAGGAAATAATAAATCAATGGTAATTTTAGTTCTCAAAAGGCGAAAAGTGGTACGATAAGCTGTTTAATGTGAAATATTTACCTTTATTTCATCCTTTTAAAGCTATTTACCAATTTCCAAAACATATAATTTTTTTGGTCAAAATCGTAGCTAATGCCTCTGTAAGTATTCCCAAAGGCTTGCTTACCGGGTATATAATAATTTAATATCCTATGTTTATATAAAGATAAACATCAAATAATGAGTTGTTTGTAACTTATTTTGTAATCAAACAACCAGAATTCCCACAACACTGAAATTCAAAATTACAATTAATCAGAAAATGGTAAGAAAAATCTTATTAATTACAAAGTATCCTTAAGGCAAACATGTATCATATATCATATGATTTTGCTATGAATTCTTTAACAGAGCATGATATGGTTTTTAGCAAGTCAATTACAGAAACTAGCAATATTATCTTACAGAAATACGGAGAAGACATACAACTAGAGGCTCAGTGGGCTGAGCCTGTGTCGTTCACCTTTCATTATGCTTTGAGGAAACTTAATACAGAACCTTCCATATAGGTGCTTCCCACCAAATTTCAGTTCAATTTGGCAGAGCAGTTTCAGAGAAGAACATTTTTGGAAATCGACCAATCTAAAACAAGAATTGCCTGTGGTGGCCATGTTTGTTAATGGATCAAAACGAAATGAGCAATCCCTATAGAGGACCTTCCATAGATGCTTCCTACCAAGTTTCATATCATTTGGCCAAGCGGTTTCAGAGGAAAAGCTGTTTTAGAAATCGACCAATTAGAAACAAGAATTGCCTATGATGGCCATGTTTGTTAACGGATCAAAACGGAATGAGCAATTCCCATAGAGGACCTTCCATAGATGCTTCCTACTACGTTTCGGTTCATTTGGCCAAGCGGTTTTAGAGGAGAAGATTTTTAGAAACCAACCAATCAGAAACAAGAATTGCCTGTGGCGGCCATATTTGTTAATGGATCGGGACGAAATGAGCAATCTTTATAGAGGACTTCCCATAGATGCATCCTACCAAGTTTCGGTTCATTTGTCAAAGCAGTTTCAGGGGAGAAGATATTTTAGAAATCAACCAATCAGAAACAAGAATTGTCTGTGGTGGCCATGTTTGTTAACGGATCGGGACAAAATGAGCATTCTTTATAGAGGACCTTCCATAGATGCTTCCTACCAAGTTTCAGTTCATTTGGCTGAGGGGTTTCAGAGGAGAAGATTAAAATGTTAAAAGTTAACGGACGACAGACAACGGACGACGTGATGGCAAAAGTTCACTTTGCCTTTGGCAAGATGAGCTAAAAATGTCTAATAAGTGAGACAAAAAAGTCCATTAGACTTATCAATGTTATGGATATACTAAATTATCTCTATACAAAAATCATGGTCGTGGTGGCCGTGATCATATGGTACACAAACAGTAGTTGAATTTACAACTACCTATGCAATCAGTGCCTATCACCACTGATGTTGTGAGTTTCAATCTCGATCAGGGAGAGGCGTACAACATTATGTGATAAAGTTTGTCAGTGACTTGTGACAGGTCAGTGGTTTTCTCCGGGTCCTCCGGTTTCCTCCACCAATAAAACTGACCGGCACGATATAACTGAAATATTGTTGAAAGTGGCATTAAACACCATCAAACAAACAAAACATCTAAATAAAAATCACAGAAATTCGTATTTTAACAATGTCAGTTCCCAATCATTCTGCCAATCACAGATTCCTGTCTATACTAACACTTGACATGATACATGATGTTTAATTTTTGGACCATACATTATAAATAAGCTTTCAAAATTGTGTCATCTTAGTAAATATTTTTTAAAGATATTGTTCAGCCTAGTAATCTGATAAAGCAAGAACTCATTCAACTTCAGTTGAATCTGTGATCGTGACACAAGGATAGAGAAAACTGTTTATACTGTGATACAAATGTCCACAAATCTTTTATATGGTATTTTTTGTTGTTCTTTTTATCCTTCATTTAAAGTACAGTAAAAAGTTATAAGGATGAAGAACTATCATGCTAATCATAATTGACATTTTTTGCAATATTGTGTTGGAATATATTACACATGTATATATAGACAGTTATCTATTGTGAGAAAATATAAAATTTATTTGGATGAACTTTAGAAAAAGGTAGAAAAGCAAATAAACTTATTTTTTAATTTCAATGTTGTGTTTATCCTGTTATGTCAAAAGTCCAAAACAACAGCTAAATTTTACTAAAAAGAGCAGAAACAAGCATCGTTTACTCCATTTCAAGGGTGTCCTCTATCACGTCCACACATACACTACTTATAGTTCTTACCATTTGTTCTACATGAATCAGGTACCAGAAAAGCAATATTTTGGTCAGTGACCATATATAACAAACAAAATTCCAATCAATGCAATTTGACATTTCAAATGGAAGAAGTGCAAGATAAATTGTTATAGAGTATCCAAATATATAATAAATATTTCAAAAAGGTGTGGAATTTTTTTTCAATGAATTTATTCTATTTTTGTGTATCATCTGCATGTTAAATGCCATATTGTCTATTGTGTACTGAACAGTTTGAAAAATACTGTTACATAAATCATACTTTTGTACATTGTCACACTCTTAAAGCACCAAGAGGCTATAAATAGCATGATTTTCATTTCTTAGTAATATCCAGTTGAAAATTTCTCATCATTACAATATATTCATTGAAAGCCCTTGTACTTACAAAACAATAAGCAGTAAGTATAATATTATCTTGTCGGAAAATACTTCATAAATAAAACTCAGTAATTTGCACCTGATTAGCTATCACGAAAGCAAAAGTACATGCAGTCTGAAGACACTAAGTACATAAGCACTGAACCTAGGCATTGGTATGGCTAACCTAATAATTCTTGGTACAAAATATCAAGAAGTTGATTTTAGTTTCTGAAAGCACAGGCTATAAGAAGTCTGTAATGAAAATATTCTATATATCACTCATGTAGTTTTAGGTTTTAACAAACAACACTTTCTGGGAAGAGGGCATTTCTTCCATTTACCTATGGCATCCTCCAGTAAACTATATCCAGGGATGGTGGTCATCTTGGTTTGCTGATCAACCTAAGAAACACAAACATTTTGTAGGACCTTCCAATGATCATCCATGTACAGCTTAGTAGTTTCTGAGAAGAAGGCATCTGCAAACATCTTTCCATAAGTTCTTATGTAAAACTTTGCACAGCAGTAACAACCAACTTGGGTGGATGACTGCAATAATTTTGAAAGGAGACCACATAAGGACTAAAATAGGCATAATTTGCATTTTGGGCTAAATTTCAAAATCATCAACATTACAAATTTCACTATATTGATCGAAATATATTAAACATCTCACCACCATAAAGCTACAGCTAAAATTTCAGCTCATTTTAGTTCACAATGTAGCTGTTTTTGCCGTTTGAAGAAATTCTATTTTCAGTAATAGTGGCCATCTTGAATGGATGTCACGGCTGTTGGATATAATTATGAAATGAGACCATCCATGGACTATCCCAGCCTATACCGTATATTGGATTTTTGCATGATTTCCATATATAATAATTTTTGTCAAATTTAACCAAATTTCCATATTTTTGTCCAAAAAAAACCAAAACCAGCAACATACCGGTAGTTCATACTTTTCGTTATAATGAAACTGCTTTCAAATTTCAGTTCATTTTGGACTCTAGTTATGTAAAGAAAATTTAAACAGTGACAGTGTGCGAAATTAACAGTAGACCTATAGACAATGTCTATGTAAAATCAAGCTGGTCTATGTCAAATTTTCAAAATGTGTATATAATGTACAGTGAGGTCTATATAAAATAGAAATTGGTCTATGATACCATAAAATTTAGTTTCACACACTGCAGTGATAAATTTTATATTTGTAGACAACATACATATATTGTCTATTCATACTAACAAGTCATGTTAGATGATTGGCATGGTACCATTAGACATAATTTTTAAAGCAGACAACCTAGTCATCCAACAAGCCACCATCGACCATCCCTAACAAACTCTTCCTCATTAGAAGGGCTGCTATAAATAGTCTTTTACCAACAAGGTGCTTGACATTCTCCCAACACAAGGAATTCATTTGTTTCTTCCTATTGCGTAATGGTGAGTATTTGATTCTATGATCACACTAGTTTTATGCTCAAACTGACTTTTTATTGACATTTATTAGCCAGCAGGTTCCACATTTTAAATTTTTTTTTTAAAAACTTTCCTATACAATGACATTATAAAAACACTGTATATATATACAAGGAAATAGATGCTTATTGTAACACGGCATTAACTGTCTTAGAAAAGATATCTGAGACCATAGTCGACAACCAGAAAAAGATTAAGATCACGCAAGATGGGTACCAAATATCTGGAAGCTATGGTAATACCATTTTTTTTTTTGCATTTCTTCATATTCCCAGCCTATCAGAAACTGTTATACCAGATGGAGATATTTTAGAAGTAAGATCATTATTAAATGATCAATCTTCTTTGAAAATTATTCATTTATTATTCATCTAGAGTTGAAATCCAATGGTTCTTCTCATATTTCCATCAAGCAGATTCAAAATCTATATCATTGCGATTTTTGTCATTATAGATCAATCAATTATTAAGGGTCCACTAAAGATCCTGCAGTTTCAATTAAAATAGCCCAGAGATTTCTTCCCCAGTCTGATATTATTATGCTCTACACCAGTCATCTATTAATTTTGATCTGATTTTTAAATACATTTCATTGCTACAATATACTGTTCAAATTATTCAGTGGCTACTGAGAAGATTGACTGTTGGTTGCCAGAAGCAAATATTTCATATTCAGGAAGAGAATAATTTCAACAATACCACAAAAATATACAGAAATGATGGGGGGGGATTGGACAACCATAGCAACAACTTTTGACTGCCATTACGAAAGTATGGAGAGCTGGGTAGAGATGAAAAATGTAAAGACTCCAACATCAATATGATTTTTATCTCTTCTTTAAAGAGCATAATCTGACCATATATTGTAAAAATCAAATATGAAGAACTGAAGGTTATTTCCAGAAACCAATTTTGTGGCCATCCAATTATTAGCCTAGTTTTCTTTGTTGCAACAATTGAAATTTCAAATGAAACAAAGTCATATGGTAACAACATGGATAATAAAATAATAAAAGAATGAGATTGGCATTATAACCAATAAAATCAATGGGGAAAACTTGAGGAAATCATTTAAAATGTTTGTAAAAAGAAATTTACAATAAGTTGATTTCCTTTTTAAGAAAATCATGTTAAAGTCTCAAGATGTGAAATTCAGATAGGTTAGAGAACAAAAAGGTTGAAACTACAATAGTTAGTAAATCTGTAAACATCTAATTATGGCTCAAGAATAACTTTTTCTCATTTGGGCAAGTGTGGCTCTGTATACTTGTTGTTTGATTTTAGTGTGGCTATATTTACATGTTGTTTCATTTTAGTGTGGGTATATTTACATGTTGTTTCATTTTAGTGTGGCTATATTTACATCTTGTTTCATTTTAGTGTGGGTATATTTACATCTTGTTTCATTTTAGTGCAGATATATTTACATGTTGTTTCATTTTAGTGCAGATATATTTACATGTTGTTTCATTTTAGTGTGGGTATATTTACATGTTGTTTCATTTTAGTGTGGCTATATTTACATGTTGTTTCATTTTAGTGTGGCTATATTTACATGTTGTTTCATTTTGGTGTGGGTATATTTACATGTTGTTTCATTTTAGTGTGGCTATGTTTACATGTTGTTTCATTTTAGTGCAGATATATTTACATGTTGTTTCATTTTGGTGTGGGTATATTTACATGTTGTTTCATTTTGGTGTGGGTATATTTACATTTTGTTTCATTTTAGTGTGGGTATATTTACATGTTGTTTCATTTTAGTGCAGCTATCTTTACATGCTGTTTCATTTTAGTGTGGCACCATATACATGTTGTTTTATTTTAGTGTGGGTATATTTACATGTTGTTTCATTTTAGTGCAGCTATCTTTACATGCTGTTTCATTTTAGTGTGGCACCTTATACATGTTGTTTGATTTAGTGTGGGTATATTTACATCTTGTTTCAGTTTAGTGTGGGTATATTTACATGTTGTTTCAGTTTAGTGTGGGTATATTTACATGTTGTTTTATTTTAGTGTGGGTATATATACATGTTGTTTTATTTTAGTGTGGGTATATTTACATGTTGTTTCAGTTTAGTGTGGGTATATTTACATGTTGTTTCATTTTAGTGTGGGTATATATACATGTTGTTTTATTTTAGTGTGGGTATATATACATGTTGTTTCATTTTAGTGTGGGTATATATACATGTTGTTTTATTTTGGTGTGGGTATATTTACATGTTGTTTCATTTTGGTGTGGGTATATTTACATTTTGTTTCATTTTAGTGTGGGTATATTTACATGTTGTTTCATTTTAGTGCAGCTATCTTTACATGCTGTTTCATTTTAGTGTGGCACCATATACATGTTGTTTTATTTTAGTGTGGGTATATTTACATGTTGTTTCATTTTAGTGCAGCTATCTTTACATGCTGTTTCATTTTAGTGTGGCACCATATACATGTTGTTTTATTTTAGTGTGGGTATATTTACATGTTGTTTCAGTTTAGTGTGGGTATATTTACATGTTGTTTCAGTTTAGTGTGGGTATATTTACATGTTGTTTTATTTTAGTGTGGGTATATATACATGTTGTTTTATTTTAGTGTGGGTATATTTACATGTTGTTTCAGTTTAGTGTGGGTATATTTACATGTTGTTTCATTTTAGTGTGGGTATATATACATGTTGTTTTATTTTAGTGTGGGTATATTTACATGTTGTTTCATTTTAGTGTGGGTATATATACATGTTGTTTTATTTTAGTGTGGGTATATTTACATGTTGTTTCAGTTTAGTGTGTACAAGCATGAGTCCCACTTACATGATCTTTTGTGAAAATGTGTTGCATTTACTTTACCTTTCATCTGTAGATGCCCTGCTGTCACCAAAAAATCTTTTACAGTTCCTATATTTTCTTCATCTCTTAACCATAAACTGGTTTCTTCTAGCCTAAAAAAACAATTTAATGGTTTTCTACTATAACCATAGTGACATACTCTCTAAGAGTACAACATGCATGAATGCTATAGAATATACAAGTACATTTTTGTACATTAGCCACAAAAGTTATAGAATATAATAAGAAAATTATCCATGAATGTTATAGAATTTATAAGTAAAAATACAAACATAAGACAGAGGACATCTGCATAACATTTACAAATACAAACAAAAAAAAGATATCATGAAGATATCTATATAACATTTACAAATACAAACAAAAGAAAGATATCATGAAGATATCTATATAACATTTACAAATACAAACAAAAGAAAGATATCATGAAGATATCTATATAACATTTACAAATACAAACAAAAAAAGATATCATGAAGATATCTACATAACATATACAAATACAAAATACTAGAAAGTTGTCAAGAAAGTTAATAATTATGTAATACAGGAGATGTGGATGGACATATGCAGCAAGTTATAAATATTACCACTATAAATAAAATGTTGAGGATTGTTGTGGTAGAGGATATTGACTGTAATAAGATAGAAAGATACAAGAGAGAACAATCAGTTCATGATGATATTGACTGTAATAAGATAGAAAGATACAAGAGAGAACAATCAGTTCATGATGATATTGACTGTAATAAGATAGAAAGATACAAGAGAGAACAATCAGTTCATGATGATATTGATTGTAATAAGATAGAAAGATACAAGAGAGAACAATCAGTTCATGATGATATTGACTGTAATAAGATAGAAAGATACAAGAGAGAACAATCAGTTCATGATGATATTGACTAATAAGAAAGATACAAGAGAGAACAATCAGTTCATGATGATATTGACTGTAATAAGATAGAAAGATACAAGAGAGAACAATCAGTTCATGATGATATTGACTGTAATAAGATAGAAAGATACAAGGGAGAACAATCAGTTCATGATAATATTGACTGTAATAAGATAGAAAGATACAAGAGAGAACATACAGTTCATGATGATATTGACTGTAATAAGATAGATACAAGAGAGAACAATCAGTTCATGATGATATTGACTGTAATAAGATAGAAAGATACAAGAGAGAACAATCAGTTCATGATGATATTGACTGTAATAAGATAGAAAGATACAAGAGAGAACAATCAGTTCATGATGATATTGACTGTAATAAGATAGAAAGATACAAGAGAGAACAATCAGTTCATGATGATATTGACTAATAAGAAAGATACAAGAGAGAACAATCAGTTCATGATGATATTGACTGTAATAAGATAGAAAGATACAAGAGAGAACAATCAGTTCATGATGATATTGACTGTAATAAGATAGAAAGATACAAGAGAGAACAATCAGTTCATGATGATATTGATTGTAATAAGATAGAAAGATACAAGAGAGAACAATCAGTTCATGATGATATTGACTGTAATAAGATAGAAAGATACAAGAGAGAACAATCAGTTCATGATGATATTGACTGTAATAAGATAGAAAGATACAAGAGAGAACAATCAGTTCATGATGATATTGATTGTAATAAGATAGAAAGATACAAGAGAGAACAATCAGTTCATGATGATATTGACTGTAATAAGATAGAAAGATACAAGAGAGAACAATCAGTTCATGATGATATTGACTGTAATAAGATAGAAAGATACAAGAGAGAACAATCAGTTCATGATGATATTGACTGTAATAAGATAGAAAGATACAAGAGAGAACAATCAGTTCATGATGATATTGACTGTAATAAGATAGAAAGATACAAGAGAGAACAATCAGTTCATGATGATATTGACTGTAATAAGATAGAAAGATACAAAAGAGAACAATCAGTTCATGATGATATTGACTGTAATAAGATAGATACAAGAGAGAACAATCAGTTCATGATGATATTGACTGTAATAAGATAGAAAGATACAAGAGAGAACAATCAGTTCATGATGATATTGACTAATAAGAAAGATACAAGAGAGAACAATCAGTTCATGATGATATTGACTGTAATAAGATAGAAAGATACAAGAGAGAACAATCAGTTCATGATGATATTGACTGTAATAAGATAGAAAGATACAAGAGAGAACAATCAGTTCATGATGATATTGACTGTAATAAGATAGAAAGATACAAGAGAGAACAATCAGTTCATGATGATATTGACTGTAATAAAATAGAAAGATACAAGAGAGAACAATCAGTTCATGATGATATTGACTGTAATAAGATAGAAAGATACAAGAGAGAACAATCAGTTCATGATGATATTGATTGTAATAAGATAGAAAGATACAAGAGAGAACAATCAGTTCATGATGATATTGACTGTAATAAGATAGAAAGATACAAGAGAGAACAATCAGTTCATGATGATATTGACTGTAATAAGATAGAAAGATACAAGAGAGAACAATCAGTTCATGATGATATTGACTGTAATAAGATAGAAAGATACAACAGAGAACAATCAGTTCATGATGATATTGACTGTAATAAGATAGAAAGATACAAGAGAGAACAATCAGTTCATGATGATATTGACTGTAATAAGATAGAAAGATACAAGAGAGAACAATCAGTTCATGATGATATTGACTGTAATAAGAAAGATACAAGAGAGAACAATCAGTTAATGATGATATTGACTGTAATAAGATAGAAAGATACAAGAGAGAACAATCAGTTCATGATGATATTGACTGTAATAAGATAGAAAGATACAAGAGAGAACAATCAGTTCATGATGATATTGACTGTAATAAGATAGAAAGATACAAGAGAGAACAATCAGTTCATGATGATATTGACTGTAATAAGATAGAAAGATACAAGAGAGAACAATCAGTTCATGATGATATTGACTGTAATAAGAAAGATACAAGAGAGAACAATCAGTTCATGATGATATTGACTGTAATAAGATAGAAAGATACAAGAGAGAACAATCAGTTCATGATGACATTGACTGTAATAAGATAGAAAGATACAAGAGAGAACAATCAGTTCATGATGATATTGACATGTAATAAGATAGAAAGATACAAGAGAGAACAATCAGTTCATGATGATATTGACTGTAATAAGATAGATACAAGAGAGAACAATCAGTTCATGATGATATTGACTAATAAGAAAGATACAAGAGAGAACAATCAGTTCATGATGATATTGATTGTAATAAGATAGAAAGATACAAGAGAGAACAATCAGTTTATGATGATATTGACATGTAATAAGATAGAAAGATACAAGAGAGAACAATCAGTTCATGATGATATTGACTGTAATAAGATAGAAAGATACAAGAGAGAACAATCAGTTCATGATGATATTGACTGTAATAAGATAGAAAGATACAAGAGAGAACAATCAGTTCATGATAATATTGACTGTAATAAGATAGAAAGATACAAGAGAGAACAATCAGTTCATGATGATATTGACTGTAATAAGATAGAAAGATACAAGAGAGAACAATCAGTTCATGATGATATTGACTGTAATAAGATAGAAAGATACAAGAGAGAACAATCAGTTAATGATGATATTGACTGTAATAAGATAGAAAGATACAAGAGAGAACAATCAGTTCATGATGATATTGACTGTAATAAGATAGAAAGATACAAGAGAGAACAATCAGTTCATGATGATATTGACTGTAATAAGATAGAAAGATACAAGAGAGAACAATCAGTTCATGATGATATTGACTGTAATAAGATAGAAAGATACAAGAGAGAACAATCAGTTCATGATGATATTGACTGTAATAAGAAAGATACAAGAGAGAACAATCAGTTCATGATGATATTGACTGTAATAAGATAGAAAGATACAAGAGAGAACAATCAGTTCATGATGATATTGACTGTAATAAGATAGAAAGATACAAGAGAGAACAATCAGTTCATGATGATATTGACTGTAATAAGATAGAAAGATACAAGAGAGAACAATCAGTTCATGATGATATTGATTGTAATAAGATAGAAAGATACAAGAGAGAACAATCAGTTCATGATGATATTGACTGTAATAAGATAGAAAGATACAAGAGAGAACAATCAGTTCATGATGATATTGATTGTAATAAGATAGAAAGATACAAGAGAGAACAATCAGTTCATGATGATATTGACTGTAATAAGATAGAAAGATACAAGAGAGAACAATCAGTTCATGATGATATTGACTGTAATAAGATAGAAAGATACAAGAGAGAACAATCAGTTCATGATGATATTGACTGTAATAAGATAGATACAAGAGAGAACAATCAGTTCATGATGATATTGACTAATAAGAAAGATACAAGAGAGAACAATCAGTTCATGATGATATTGATTGTAATAAGATAGAAAGATACAAGAGAGAACAATCAGTTTATGATGATATTGACATGTAATAAGATAGAAAGATACAAGAGAGAACAATCAGTTCATGATGATATTGACTGTAATAAGATAGAAAGATACAAGAGAGAACAATCAGTTCATGATGATATTGACTGTAATAAGATAGAAAGATACAAGAGAGAACAATCAGTTCATGATAATATTGACTGTAATAAGATAGAAAGATACAAGAGAGAACAATCAGTTCATGATGATATTGACTGTAATAAGATAGAAAGATACAAGAGAGAACAATCAGTTCATGATGATATTGACTGTAATAAGATAGAAAGATACAAGAGAGAACAATCAGTTCATGATGATATTGATTGTAATAAGATAGAAAGATACAAGAGAGAACAATCAGTTCATGATGATATTGACTGTAATAAGATAGAAAGATACAAGAGAGAACAATCAGTTCATGATGATATTGATTGTAATAAGATAGAAAGATACAAGAGAGAACAATCAGTTCATGATGATATTGACTGTAATAAGATAGAAAGATACAAGAGAGAACAATCAGTTCATGATGATATTGACTGTAATAAGATAGAAAGATACAAGAGAGAACAATCAGTTCATGATGATATTGACTGTAATAAGATAGAAAGATACAAGAGAGAACAATCAGTTCATGATGATATTGATTGTAATAAGATAGAAAGATACAAGAGAGAACAATCAGTTCATGATGATATTGACTGTAATAAGATAGAAAGATACAAGAGAAAACAATCAGTTCATGATGATATTGACTGTAATAAGATAGAAAGATACAAGAGAGAACAATCAGTTCATGATGATATTGACTAATAAGAAAGATACAAGAGAGAACAATCAGTTCATGATGATATTGACTGTAATAAGATAGAAAGATACAAGAGAGAACAATCAGTTCATGATGATATTGATTGTAATAAGATAGAAAGATACAAGAGAGAACAATCAGTTCATGATGATATTGACTGTAATAAGATAGAAAGATACAAGAGAAAACAATCAGTTCATGATGATATTGACTGTAATAAGATAGAAAGATACAAGAGAGAACAATCAGTTCATGATGACATTGACTGTAATAAGATAGATACAAGAGAGAACAATCAGTTCATGATGATATTGACTGTAATAAGATAGAAAGATACAAGAGAGAACAATCAGTTCATGATGATATTGACTGTAATAAGATAGAAAGATACAAGAGAGAACAATCAGTTCATGATGATATTGACTGTAATAAGATAGAAAGATACAAGAGAGAACAATCAGTTCATGATGATATTGATTGTAATAAGATAGAAAGATACAAGAGAGAACAATCAGTTCATGATGATATTGACTGTAATAAGATAGAAAGATACAAGAGAAAACAATCAGTTCATGATGATATTGACTGTAATAAGATAGAAAGATACAAGAGAGAACAATCAGTTCATGATGACATTGACTGTAATAAGATAGATACAAGAGAGAACAATCAGTTCATGATGATATTGACTGTAATAAGATAGAAAGATACAAGAGAGAACAATCAGTTCATGATGATATTGACTGTAATAAGATAGAAAGATACAAGAGAGAACAATCAGTTCATGATGATATTGACTGTAATAAGATAGAAAGATACAAGAGAGAACAATCAGTTCATGATGATATTGATTGTAATAAGATAGAAAGATACAAGAGAGAACAATCAGTTCATGATGATATTGACTGTAATAAGATAGAAAGATACAAGAGAAAACAATCAGTTCATGATGATATTGACTGTAATAAGATAGAAAGATACAAGAGAGAACAATCAGTTCATGATGACATTGACTGTAATAAGATAGATACAAGAGAGAACAATCAGTTCATGATGATATTGACTGTAATAAGATAGAAAGATACAAGAGAGAACAATCAGTTCATGATGATATTGACTAATAAGAAAGATACAAGAGAGAACAATCAGTTCATGATGATATTGATTGTAATAAGATAGAAAGATACAAGAGAGAACAATCAGTTCATGATGATATTGACTGTAATAAGATAGAAAGATACAAGAGAGAACAATCAGTTCATGATGATATTGACTGTAATAAGATAGAAAGATACAAGAGAGAACAATCAGTTCATGATGATATTGACTGTAATAAGATAGAAAGATACAAGAGAGAACAATCAGTTCATGATGATATTGATTGTAATAAGATAGAAAGATACAAGAGAGAACAATCAGTTCATGATGATATTGACTGTAATAAGATAGAAAGATACAAGAGAGAACAATCAGTTCATGATGATATTGACTGTAATAAGATAGAAAGATACAAGAGAAAACAATCAGTTCATGATGATATTGACTGTAATAAGATAGAAAGATACAAGAGAGAACAATCAGTTCATGATGACATTGACTGTAATAAGATAGATACAAGAGAGAACAATCAGTTCATGATGATATTGACTGTAATAAGATAGAAAGATACAAGAGAGAACAATCAGTTCATGATGATATTGACTAATAAGAAAGATACAAGAGAGAACAATCAGTTCATGATGATATTGATTGTAATAAGATAGAAAGATACAAGAGAGAACAATCAGTTCATGATGATATTGACTGTAATAAGATAGAAAGATACAAGAGAGAACAATCAGTTCATGATGATATTGACTGTAATAAGATAGAAAGATACAAGAGAGAACAATCAGTTCATGATGATATTGACTGTAATAAGAAAGATACAAGAGAGAACAATCAGTTCATGATGATATTGACTGTAATAAGATAGAAAGATACAAGAGAGAACAATCAGTTCATGATAATATTGACTGTAATAAGATAGAAAGATACAAGAGAGAACAATCAGTTCATGATGATATTGACATGTAATAAGATAGAAAGATACAAGAGAGAACAATCAGTTCATGATGATATTGACTGTAATAAGATAGATACAAGAGAGAACAATCAGTTCATGATGATATTGACTGTAATAAGATAGAAAGATACAAGAGAGAACAACCAGTTCATGATGATATTGACTGTAATAAGAAAGATACAAGAGAGAACAATCAGTTCATGATGATATTGACTGTAATAAGATAGAAAGATACAAGAGAGAACAATCAGTTCATGATGATATTGACTGTAATAAGATAGAAAGATACAAGAGAGAACAATCAGTTCATGATGATATTGACTGTAATAAGATAGAAAGATACAAGAGAGAACAATCAGTTCATGATGATATTGATTGTAATAAGATAGAAAGATACAAGAGAGAACAATCAGTTCATGATGATATTGACTGTAATAAGATAGAAAGATACAAGAGAGAACATTCAGTTCATGATGATATTGACTGTAATAAGATAGAAAGATACAAGAGAGAACAATCAGTTCATGATGATATTGACTGTAATAAGATAGAAAGATACAAGAGAGAACAATCAGTTCATGATGATATTGACTGTAATAAGATAGAAAGATACAAGAGAGAACAATCAGTTCATGATGATATTGACTGTAATAAGATAGAAAGATACAAGAGAGAACAATCAGTTCATGATGATATTGACTGTAATAAGATAGAAAGATACAAGAGAGAACAATCAGTTCATGATGATATTGACTGTAATAAGATAGAAAGATACAAGAGAAAACAATCAGTTCATGATGATATTGACTGTAATAAGATAGAAAGATACAAGAGAGAACAATCAGTTCATGATGACATTGACTGTAATAAGATAGATACAAGAGAGAACAATCAGTTTATGATGATATTGACATGTAATAAGATAGAAAGATACAAGAGAGAACAATCAGTTCATGATGATATTGACTGTAATAAGATAGAAAGATACAAGAGAGAACAATCAGTTCATGATGATATTGACTGTAATAAGATAGAAAGATACAAGAGAGAACAATCAGTTCATGATAATATTGACTGTAATAAGATAGAAAGATACAAGAGAGAACAATCAGTTCATGATGATATTGACTGTAATAAGATAGAAAGATACAAGAGAGAACAATCAGTTCATGATGATATTGACTGTAATAAGATAGAAAGATACAAGAGAGAACAATCAGTTCATGATGATATTGATTGTAATAAGATAGAAAGATACAAGAGAGAACAATCAGTTCATGATGATATTGACTGTAATAAGATAGAAAGATACAAGAGAGAACAATCAGTTCATGATGATATTGATTGTAATAAGATAGAAAGATACAAGAGAGAACAATCAGTTCATGATGATATTGACTGTAATAAGATAGAAAGATACAAGAGAGAACAATCAGTTCATGATGATATTGACTGTAATAAGATAGAAAGATACAAGAGAGAACAATCAGTTCATGATGATATTGACTGTAATAAGATAGAAAGATACAAGAGAGAACAATCAGTTCATGATGATATTGATTGTAATAAGATAGAAAGATACAAGAGAGAACAATCAGTTCATGATGATATTGACTGTAATAAGATAGAAAGATACAAGAGAAAACAATCAGTTCATGATGATATTGACTGTAATAAGATAGAAAGATACAAGAGAGAACAATCAGTTCATGATGACATTGACTGTAATAAGATAGATACAAGAGAGAACAATCAGTTCATGATGATATTGACTGTAATAAGATAGAAAGATACAAGAGAGAACAATCAGTTCATGATGATATTGACTAATAAGAAAGATACAAGAGAGAACAATCAGTTCATGATGATATTGACTGTAATAAGATAGAAAGATACAAGAGAGAACAATCAGTTCATGATGATATTGATTGTAATAAGATAGAAAGATACAAGAGAGAACAATCAGTTCATGATGATATTGACTGTAATAAGATAGAAAGATACAAGAGAAAACAATCAGTTCATGATGATATTGACTGTAATAAGATAGAAAGATACAAGAGAGAACAATCAGTTCATGATGACATTGACTGTAATAAGATAGATACAAGAGAGAACAATCAGTTCATGATGATATTGACTGTAATAAGATAGAAAGATACAAGAGAGAACAATCAGTTCATGATGATATTGACTAATAAGAAAGATACAAGAGAGAACAATCAGTTCATGATGATATTGATTGTAATAAGATAGAAAGATACAAGAGAGAACAATCAGTTTATGATGATATTGACATGTAATAAGATAGAAAGATACAAGAGAGAACAATCAGTTCATGATGATATTGACTGTAATAAGATAGAAAGATACAAGAGAGAACAATCAGTTCATGATGATATTGACTGTAATAAGATAGAAAGATACAAGAGAGAACAATCAGTTCATGATGATATTGACTGTAATAAGATAGAAAGATACAAGAGAGAACAATCAGTTCATGATGATATTGACTGTAATAAGAAAGATACAAGAGAGAACAATCAGTTCATGATGATATTGACTGTAATAAGATAGAAAGATACAAGAGAGAACAATCAGTTCATGATAATATTGACTGTAATAAGATAGAAAGATACAAGAGAGAACAATCAGTTCATGATGATATTGACATGTAATAAGATAGAAAGATACAAGAGAGAACAATCAGTTCATGATGATATTGACTGTAATAAGATAGATACAAGAGAGAACAATCAGTTCATGATGATATTGACTGTAATAAGATAGAAAGATACAAGAGAGAACAATCAGTTCATGATGATATTGACTGTAATAAGAAAGATACAAGAGAGAACAATCAGTTCATGATGATATTGACTGTAATAAGATAGAAAGATACAAGAGAGAACAATCAGTTCATGATGATATTGACTGTAATAAGATAGAAAGATACAAGAGAGAACAATCAGTTCATGATGATATTGACTGTAATAAGATAGAAAGATACAAGAGAGAACAATCAGTTCATGATGATATTGATTGTAATAAGATAGAAAGATACAAGAGAGAACAATCAGTTCATGATGATATTGACTGTAATAAGATAGAAAGATACAAGAGAGAACATTCAGTTCATGATGATATTGACTGTAATAAGATAGAAAGATACAAGAGAGAACAATCAGTTCATGATGATATTGACTGTAATAAGATAGAAAGATACAAGAGAGAACAATCAGTTCATGATGATATTGACTGTAATAAGATAGAAAGATACAAGAGAGAACAATCAGTTCATGATGATATTGACTGTAATAAGATAGAAAGATACAAGAGAGAACAATCAGTTCATGATGATATTGACTGTAATAAGATAGAAAGATACAAGAGAGAACAATCAGTTCATGATGATATTGACTGTAATAAGATAGAAAGATACAAGAGAAAACAATCAGTTCATGATGATATTGACTGTAATAAGATAGAAAGATACAAGAGAGAACAATCAGTTCATGATGACATTGACTGTAATAAGATAGAAAGATACAAGAGAGAACAATCAGTTCATGATGACATTGACTGTAATAAGATAGATACAAGAGAGAACAATCAGTTTATGATGATATTGACATGTAATAAGATAGAAAGATACAAGAGAGAACAATCAGTTCATGATGATATTGACTGTAATAAGATAGAAAGATACAAGAGAGAACAATCAGTTCATGATGATATTGACTGTAATAAGATAGAAAGATACAAGAGAGAACAATCAGTTCATGATAATATTGACTGTAATAAGATAGAAAGATACAAGAGAGAACAATCAGTTCATGATGATATTGACTGTAATAAGATAGAAAGATACAAGAGAGAACAATCAGTTCATGATGATATTGACTGTAATAAGATAGAAAGATACAAGAGAGAACAATCAGTTCATGATGATATTGACTGTAATAAGATAGAAAGATACAAGAGAGAACAATCAGTTCATGATGATATTGACTGTAATAAGATAGAAAGATACAAGAGAGAACAATCAGTTCATGATGATATTGATTGTAATAAGATAGAAAGATACAAGAGAGAACAATCAGTTCATGATGATATTGACTGTAATAAGATAGAAAGATACAAGAGAGAACAATCAGTTCATGATGATATTGACTGTAATAAGATAGAAAGATACAAGAGAGAACAATCAGTTCATGATGATATTGACTGTAATAAGATAGAAAGATACAAGAGAGAACAATCAGTTCATGATGATATTGATTGTAATAAGATAGAAAGATACAAGAGAGAACAATCAGTTCATGATGATATTGACTGTAATAAGATAGAAAGATACAAGAGAAAACAATCAGTTCATGATGATATTGACTGTAATAAGATAGAAAGATACAAGAGAGAACAATCAGTTCTTGATGACATTGACTGTAATAAGATAGATACAAGAGAGAACAATCAGTTCATGATGATATTGACTGTAATAAGATAGAAAGATACAAGAGAGAACAATCAGTTCATGATGATATTGACTAATAAGAAAGATACAAGAGAGAACAATCAGTTCATGATGATATTGACTGTAATAAGATAGAAAGATACAAGAGAGAACAATCAGTTCATGATGATATTGATTGTAATAAGATAGAAAGATACAAGAGAGAACAATCAGTTCATGATGATATTGACTGTAATAAGATAGAAAGATACAAGAGAAAACAATCAGTTCATGATGATATTGACTGTAATAAGATAGAAAGATACAAGAGAGAACAATCAGTTCATGATGACATTGACTGTAATAAGATAGATACAAGAGAGAACAATCAGTTCATGATGATATTGACTGTAATAAGATAGAAAGATACAAGAGAGAACAATCAGTTCATGATGATATTGACTAATAAGAAAGATACAAGAGAGAACAATCAGTTCATGATGATATTGATTGTAATAAGATAGAAAGATACAAGAGAGAACAATCAGTTTATGATGATATTGACATGTAATAAGATAGAAAGATACAAGAGAGAACAATCAGTTCATGATGATATTGACTGTAATAAGATAGAAAGATACAAGAGAGAACAATCAGTTCATGATGATATTGACTGTAATAAGATAGAAAGATACAAGAGAGAACAATCAGTTCATGATGATATTGACTGTAATAAGATAGAAAGATACAAGAGAGAACAATCAGTTCATGATGATATTGACTGTAATAAGAAAGATACAAGAGAGAACAATCAGTTCATGATGATATTGACTGTAATAAGATAGAAAGATACAAGAGAGAACAATCAGTTCATGATAATATTGACTGTAATAAGATAGAAAGATACAAGAGAGAACAATCAGTTCATGATGATATTGACATGTAATAAGATAGAAAGATACAAGAGAGAACAATCAGTTCATGATGATATTGACTGTAATAAGATAGATACAAGAGAGAACAATCAGTTCATGATGATATTGACTGTAATAAGATAGAAAGATACAAGAGAGAACAATCAGTTCATGATGATATTGACTGTAATAAGAAAGATACAAGAGAGAACAATCAGTTCATGATGATATTGACTGTAATAAGATAGAAAGATACAAGAGAGAACAATCAGTTCATGATGATATTGACTGTAATAAGATAGAAAGATACAAGAGAGAACAATCAGTTCATGATGATATTGACTGTAATAAGATAGAAAGATACAAGAGAGAACAATCAGTTCATGATGATATTGATTGTAATAAGATAGAAAGATACAAGAGAGAACAATCAGTTCATGATGATATTGACTGTAATAAGATAGAAAGATACAAGAGAGAACATTCAGTTCATGATGATATTGACTGTAATAAGATAGAAAGATACAAGAGAGAACAATCAGTTCATGATGATATTGACTGTAATAAGATAGAAAGATACAAGAGAGAACAATCAGTTCATGATGATATTGACTGTAATAAGATAGAAAGATACAAGAGAGAACAATCAGTTCATGATGATATTGACTGTAATAAGATAGAAAGATACAAGAGAGAACAATCAGTTCATGATGATATTGACTGTAATAAGATAGAAAGATACAAGAGAGAACAATCAGTTCATGATGATATTGACTGTAATAAGATAGAAAGATACAAGAGAAAACAATCAGTTCATGATGATATTGACTGTAATAAGATAGAAAGATACAAGAGAGAACAATCAGTTCATGATGACATTGACTGTAATAAGATAGATACAAGAGAGAATCATCAGTTTATGATGATATTGACATGTAATAAGATAGAAAGATACAAGAGAGAACAATCAGTTCATGATGATATTGACTGTAATAAGATAGAAAGATACAAGAGAGAACAATCAGTTCATGATGATATTGACTGTAATAAGATAGAAAGATACAAGAGAGAACAATCAGTTCATGATAATATTGACTGTAATAAGATAGAAAGATACAAGAGAGAACAATCAGTTCATGATGATATTGACTGTAATAAGATAGAAAGATACAAGAGAGAACAATCAGTTCATGATGATATTGACTGTAATAAGATAGAAAGATACAAGAGAGAACAATCAGTTCATGATGATATTGATTGTAATAAGATAGAAAGATACAAGAGAGAACAATCAGTTCATGATGATATTGACTGTAATAAGATAGAAAGATACAAGAGAGAACAATCAGTTCATGATGATATTGATTGTAATAAGATAGAAAGATACAAGAGAGAACAATCAGTTCATGATGATATTGACTGTAATAAGATAGAAAGATACAAGAGAGAACAATCAGTTCATGATGATATTGACTGTAATAAGATAGAAAGATACAAGAGAGAACAATCAGTTCATGATGATATTGACTGTAATAAGATAGAAAGATACAAGAGAGAACAATCAGTTCATGATGATATTGATTGTAATAAGATAGAAAGATACAAGAGAGAACAATCAGTTCATGATGATATTGACTGTAATAAGATAGAAAGATACAAGAGAAAACAATCAGTTCATGATGATATTGACTGTAATAAGATAGAAAGATACAAGAGAGAACAATCAGTTCATGATGACATTGACTGTAATAAGATAGATACAAGAGAGAACAATCAGTTCATGATGATATTGACTGTAATAAGATAGAAAGATACAAGAGAGAACAATCAGTTCATGATGATATTGACTAATAAGAAAGATACAAGAGAGAACAATCAGTTCATGATGATATTGACTGTAATAAGATAGAAAGATACAAGAGAGAACAATCAGTTCATGATGATATTGATTGTAATAAGATAGAAAGATACAAGAGAGAACAATCAGTTCATGATGATATTGACTGTAATAAGATAGAAAGATACAAGAGAGAACAATCAGTTCATGATGATATTGACATGTAATAAGATAGAAAGATACAAGAGAGAACAATCAGTTCATGATGATATTGACTGTAATAAGATAGATACAAGAGAGAACAATCAGTTCATGATGATATTGACTGTAATAAGATAGAAAGATACAAGAGAGAACAATCAGTTCATGATGATATTGACTGTAATAAGAAAGATACAAGAGAGAACAATCAGTTCATGATGATATTGACTGTAATAAGATAGAAAGATACAAGAGAGAACAATCAGTTCATGATGATATTGACTGTAATAAGATAGAAAGATACAAGAGAGAACAATCAGTTCATGATGATATTGACTGTAATAAGATAGAAAGATACAAGAGAGAACAATCAGTTCATGATGATATTGATTGTAATAAGATAGAAAGATACAAGAGAGAACAATCAGTTCATGATGATATTGACTGTAATAAGATAGAAAGATACAAGAGAGAACATTCAGTTCATGATGATATTGACTGTAATAAGATAGAAAGATACAAGAGAGAACAATCAGTTCATGATGATATTGACTGTAATAAGATAGAAAGATACAAGAGAGAACAATCAGTTCATGATGATATTGACTGTAATAAGATAGAAAGATACAAGAGAGAACAATCAGTTCATGATGATATTGACTGTAATAAGATAGAAAGATACAAGAGAGAACAATCAGTTCATGATGATATTGACTGTAATAAGATAGAAAGATACAAGAGAGAACAATCAGTTCATGATGATATTGACTGTAATAAGATAGAAAGATACAAGAGAAAACAATCAGTTCATGATGATATTGACTGTAATAAGATAGAAAGATACAAGAGAGAACAATCAGTTCATGATGACATTGACTGTAATAAGATAGATACAAGAGAGAACAATCAGTTTATGATGATATTGACATGTAATAAGATAGAAAGATACAAGAGAGAACAATCAGTTCATGATGATATTGACTGTAATAAGATAGAAAGATACAAGAGAGAACAATCAGTTCATGATGATATTGACTGTAATAAGATAGAAAGATACAAGAGAGAACAATCAGTTCATGATAATATTGACTGTAATAAGATAGAAAGATACAAGAGAGAACAATCAGTTCATGATGATATTGACTGTAATAAGATAGAAAGATACAAGAGAGAACAATCAGTTCATGATGATATTGACTGTAATAAGATAGAAAGATACAAGAGAGAACAATCAGTTCATGATGATATTGATTGTAATAAGATAGAAAGATACAAGAGAGAACAATCAGTTCATGATGATATTGACTGTAATAAGATAGAAAGATACAAGAGAGAACAATCAGTTCATGATGATATTGACTGTAATAAGATAGAAAGATACAAGAGAGAACAATCAGTTCATGATGATATTGACTGTAATAAGATAGAAAGATACAAGAGAGAACAATCAGTTCATGATGATATTGACTGTAATAAGATAGAAAGATACAAGAGAAAACAATCAGTTCATGATGATATTGACTGTAATAAGATAGAAAGATACAAGAGAGAACAATCAGTTCATGATGACATTGACTGTAATAAGATAGATACAAGAGAGAACAATCAGTTTATGATGATATTGACATGTAATAAGATAGAAAGATACAAGAGAGAACAATCAGTTCATGATGATATTGACTGTAATAAGATAGAAAGATACAAGAGAGAACAATCAGTTCATGATGATATTGACTGTAATAAGATAGAAAGATACAAGAGAGAACAATCAGTTCATGATAATATTGACTGTAATAAGATAGAAAGATACAAGAGAGAACAATCAGTTCATGATGATATTGACTGTAATAAGATAGAAAGATACAAGAGAGAACAATCAGTTCATGATGATATTGACTGTAATAAGATAGAAAGATACAAGAGAGAACAATCAGTTCATGATGATATTGATTGTAATAAGATAGAAAGATACAAGAGAGAACAATCAGTTCATGATGATATTGACTGTAATAAGATAGAAAGATACAAGAGAGAACAATCAGTTCATGATGATATTGATTGTAATAAGATAGAAAGATACAAGAGAGAACAATCAGTTCATGATGATATTGACTGTAATAAGATAGAAAGATACAAGAGAGAACAATCAGTTCATGATGATATTGACTGTAATAAGATAGAAAGATACAAGAGAGAACAATCAGTTCATGATGATATTGACTGTAATAAGATAGAAAGATACAAGAGAGAACAATCAGTTCATGATGATATTGATTGTAATAAGATAGAAAGATACAAGAGAGAACAATCAGTTCATGATGATATTGACTGTAATAAGATAGAAAGATACAAGAGAAAACAATCAGTTCATGATGATATTGACTGTAATAAGATAGAAAGATACAAGAGAGAACAATCAGTTCATGATGATATTGATTGTAATAAGATAGAAAGATACAAGAGAGAACAATCAGTTCATGATGATATTGACTGTAATAAGATAGAAAGATACAAGAGAGAACATTCAGTTCATGATGATATTGACTGTAATAAGATAGAAAGATACAAGAGAGAACAATCAGTTCATGATGATATTGACTGTAATAAGATAGAAAGATACAAGAGAGAACAATCAGTTCATGATGATATTGACTGTAATAAGATAGAAAGATACAAGAGAGAACAATCAGTTCATGATGATATTGACTGTAATAAGATAGAAAGATACAAGAGAGAACAATCAGTTCATGATGATATTGACTGTAATAAGATAGAAAGATACAAGAGAGAACAATCAGTTCATGATGATATTGACTGTAATAAGATAGAAAGATACAAGAGAAAACAATCAGTTCATGATGATATTGACTGTAATAAGATAGAAAGATACAAGAGAGAACAATCAGTTCATGATGACATTGACTGTAATAAGATAGATACAAGAGAGAACAATCAGTTTATGATGATATTGACATGTAATAAGATAGAAAGATACAAGAGAGAACAATCAGTTCATGATGATATTGACTGAAATAAGATAGAAAGATACAAGAGAGAACAATCAGTTCATGATGATATTGACTGTAATAAGATAGAAAGATACAAGAGAGAACAATCAGTTCATGATAATATTGACTGTAATAAGATAGAAAGATACAAGAGAGAACAATCAGTTCATGATGATATTGATTGTAATAAGATAGAAAGATACAAGAGAGAACAATCAGTTCATGATGATATTGACTGTAATAAGATAGAAAGATACAAGAGAGAACAATCAGTTCATGATGATATTGACTGTAATAAGATAGAAAGATACAAGAGAGAACAATCAGTTCATGATGATATTGACTGTAATAAGATAGAAAGATACAAGAGAGAACAATCAGTTCATGATGATATTGATTGTAATAAGATAGAAAGATACAAGAGAGAACAATCAGTTCATGATGATATTGACTGTAATAAGATAGAAAGATACAAGAGAAAACAATCAGTTCATGATGATATTGACTGTAATAAGATAGAAAGATACAAGAGAGAACAATCAGTTCATGATGACATTGACTGTAATAAGATAGATACAAGAGAGAACAATCAGTTCATGATGATATTGACTGTAATAAGATAGAAAGATACAAGAGAGAACAATCAGTTCATGATGATATTGACTAATAAGAAAGATACAAGAGAGAACAATCAGTTCATGATGATATTGACTGTAATAAGATAGAAAGATACAAGAGAGAACAATCAGTTCATGATGATATTGATTGTAATAAGATAGAAAGATACAAGAGAGAACAATCAGTTCATGATGATATTGACTGTAATAAGATAGAAAGATACAAGAGAGAACAATCAGTTCATGATGATATTGACATGTAATAAGATAGAAAGATACAAGAGAGAACAATCAGTTCATGATGATATTGACTGTAATAAGATAGATACAAGAGAGAACAATCAGTTCATGATGATATTGACTGTAATAAGATAGAAAGATACAAGAGAGAACAATCAGTTCATGATGATATTGACTGTAATAAGAAAGATACAAGAGAGAACAATCAGTTCATGATGATATTGACTGTAATAAGATAGAAAGATACAAGAGAGAACAATCAGTTCATGATGATATTGACTGTAATAAGATAGAAAGATACAAGAGAGAACAATCAGTTCATGATGATATTGACTGTAATAAGATAGAAAGATACAAGAGAGAACAATCAGTTCATGATGATATTGATTGTAATAAGATAGAAAGATACAAGAGAGAACAATCAGTTCATGATGATATTGACTGTAATAAGATAGAAAGATACAAGAGAGAACATTCAGTTCATGATGATATTGACTGTAATAAGATAGAAAGATACAAGAGAAAACAATCAGTTCATGATGATATTGACTGTAATAAGATAGAAAGATACAAGAGAGAACAATCAGTTCATGATGATATTGACTGTAATAAGATAGAAAGATACAAGAGGGAACAATCAGTTCATGATAATATTGACTGTAATAAGATAGAAAGATACAAGAGAGAACAATCAGTTCATGATGATATTGACTGTAATAAGATAGAAAGATACAAGAGAGAACAATCAGTTCATGATGATATTGACTGTAATAAGATAGAAAGATACAAGAGAGAACAATCAGTTCATGATGATATTGATTGTAATAAGATAGAAAGATACAAGAGAGAACAATCAGTTCATGATGATATTGACTGTAATAAGATAGAAAGATACAAGAGAGAACAATCAGTTCATGATGATATTGATTGTAATAAGATAGAAAGATACAAGAGAGAACAATCAGTTTATGATGATATTGACATGTAATAAGATAGAAAGATACAAGAGAGAACAATCAGTTCATGATGATATTGATTGTAATAAGATAGAAAGATACAAGAGAGAACAATCAGTTCATGATGATATTGACTGTAATAAGATAGAAAGATACAAGAGAGAACAATCAGTTCATGATGATATTGATTGTAATAAGATAGAAAGATACAAGAGAGAACAATCAGTTCATGATGATATTGACTGTAATAAGATAGAAAGATACAAGAGAGAACAATCAGTTCATGATGATATTGACTGTAATAAGATAGAAAGATACAAGAGAGAACAATCAGTTCATGATGATATTGACTGTAATAAGATAGATACAAGAGAGAACAATCAGTTCATGATGATATTGACTAATAAGAAAGATACAAGAGAGAACAATCAGTTCATGATGATATTGATTGTAATAAGATAGAAAGATACAAGAGAGAACAATCAGTTTATGATGATATTGACATGTAATAAGATAGAAAGATACAAGAGAGAACAATCAGTTCATGATGATATTGACTGTAATAAGATAGAAAGATACAAGAGAGAACAATCAGTTCATGATGATATTGACTGTAATAAGATAGAAAGATACAAGAGAGAACAATCAGTTCATGATAATATTGACTGTAATAAGATAGAAAGATACAAGAGAGAACAATCAGTTCATGATGATATTGACTGTAATAAGATAGAAAGATACAAGAGAGAACAATCAGTTTATGATGATATTGACATGTAATAAGATAGAAAGATACAAGAGAGAACAATCAGTTCATGATGATATTGACTGTAATAAGATAGAAAGATACAAGAGAGAACAATCAGTTCATGATGATATTGACTGTAATAAGATAGAAAGATACAAGAGAGAACAATCAGTTCATGATGATATTGACTGTAATAAGATAGAAAGATACAAGAGAGAACAATCAGTTCATGATGATATTGACTGTAATAAGAAAGATACAAGAGAGAACAATCAGTTCATGATGATATTGACTGTAATAAGATAGAAAGATACAAGAGAGAACAATCAGTTCATGATGATATTGATTGTAATAAGATAGAAAGATACAAGAGAGAACAATCAGTTAATGATGATATTGACTGTAATAAGATAGAAAGATACAAGAGAGAACAATCAGTTCATGATGATATTGACTGTAATAAGATAGAAAGATACAAGAGAGAACAATCAGTTCATGATGATATTGACTGTAATAAGATAGAAAGATACAAGAGAGAACAATCAGTTCATGATAATATTGACTGTAATAAGATAGAAAGATACAAGAGAGAACAATCAGTTCATGATGATATTGACTGTAATAAGATAGAAAGATACAAGAGAGAACAATCAGTTCATGATGATATTGACATGTAATAAGATAGAAAGATACAAGAGAGAACAATCAGTTCATGATGATATTGACTGTAATAAGATAGATACAAGAGAGAACAATCAGTTCATGATGATATTGACTGTAATAAGATAGAAAGATACAAGAGAGAACAATCAGTTCATGATGATATTGACTGTAATAAGAAAGATACAAGAGAGAACAATCAGTTCATGATGATATTGACTGTAATAAGATAGAAAGATACAAGAGAGAACAATCAGTTCATGATGATATTGACTGTAATAAGATAGAAAGATACAAGAGAGAACAATCAGTTCATGATGATATTGACTGTAATAAGATAGAAAGATACAAGAGAGAACAATCAGTTCATGATGATATTGATTGTAATAAGATAGAAAGATACAAGAGAGAACAATCAGTTCATGATGATATTGACTGTAATAAGATAGAAAGATACAAGAGAGAACATTCAGTTCATGATGATATTGACTGTAATAAGATAGAAAGATACAAGAGAGAACAATCAGTTCATGATGATATTGACTGTAATAAGATAGAAAGATACAAGAGAGAACAATCAGTTCATGATGATATTGACTGTAATAAGATAGAAAGATACAAGAGAGAACAATCAGTTCATGATGATATTGACTGTAATAAGATAGAAAGATACAAGAGAGAACAATCAGTTCATGATGATATTGACTGTAATAAGATAGAAAGATACAAGAGAGAACAATCAGTTCATGATGACATTGACTGTAATAAGATAGATACAAGAGAGAACAATCAGTTTATGATGATATTGACATGTAATAAGATAGAAAGATACAAGAGAGAACAATCAGTTCATGATGATATTGACTGTAATAAGATAGAAAGATACAAGAGAGAACAATCAGTTCATGATGATATTGACTGTAATAAGATAGAAAGATACAAGAGAAAACAATCAGTTCATGATGATATTGACTGTAATAAGATAGAAAGATACAAGAGAGAACAATCAGTTCATGATGACATTGACTGTAATAAGATAGATACAAGAGAGAACAATCAGTTTATGATGATATTGACATGTAATAAGATAGAAAGATACAAGAGAGAACAATCAGTTCATGATGATATTGACTGTAATAAGATAGAAAGATACAAGAGAGAACAATCAGTTCATGATGATATTGACTGTAATAAGATAGAAAGATACAAGAGAGAACAATCAGTTCATGATAATATTGACTGTAATAAGATAGAAAGATACAAGAGAGAACAATCAGTTCATGATGATATTGACTGTAATAAGATAGAAAGATACAAGAGAGAACAATCAGTTCATGATGATATTGACATGTAATAAGATAGAAAGATACAAGAGAGAACAATCAGTTCATGATGATATTGACTGTAATAAGATAGATACAAGAGAGAACAATCAGTTCATGATGATATTGACTGTAATAAGATAGAAAGATACAAGAGAGAACAATCAGTTCATGATGATATTGACTGTAATAAGAAAGATACAAGAGAGAACAATCAGTTCATGATGATATTGACTGTAATAAGATAGAAAGATACAAGAGAGAACAATCAGTTCATGATGATATTGACTGTAATAAGATAGAAAGATACAAGAGAGAACAATCAGTTCATGATGATATTGACTGTAATAAGATAGAAAGATACAAGAGAGAACAATCAGTTCATGATGATATTGATTGTAATAAGATAGAAAGATACAAGAGAGAACAATCAGTTCATGATGATATTGACTGTAATAAGATAGAAAGATACAAGAGAGAACATTCAGTTCATGATGATATTGACTGTAATAAGATAGAAAGATACAAGAGAGAACAATCAGTTCATGATGATATTGACTGTAATAAGATAGAAAGATACAAGAGAGAACAATCAGTTCATGATGATATTGACTGTAATAAGATAGAAAGATACAAGAGAGAACAATCAGTTCATGATGATATTGACTGTAATAAGATAGAAAGATACAAGAGAGAACAATCAGTTCATGATGATATTGACTGTAATAAGATAGAAAGATACAAGAGAGAACAATCAGTTCATGATGACATTGACTGTAATAAGATAGATACAAGAGAGAACAATCAGTTTATGATGATATTGACATGTAATAAGATAGAAAGATACAAGAGAGAACAATCAGTTCATGATGATATTGACTGTAATAAGATAGAAAGATACAAGAGAGAACAATCAGTTCATGATGATATTGACTGTAATAAGATAGAAAGATACAAGAGAGAACAATCAGTTCATGATAATATTGACTGTAATAAGATAGAAAGATACAAGAGAGAACAATCAGTTCATGATGATATTGACTGTAATAAGATAGAAAGATACAAGAGAGAACAATCAGTTCATGATGATATTGACTGTAATAAGATAGAAAGATACAAGAGAGAACAATCAGTTCATGATGATATTGATTGTAATAAGATAGAAAGATACAAGAGAGAACAATCAGTGCATGATGATATTGACTGTAATAAGATAGAAAGATACAAGAGAGAACAATCAGTTCATGATGATATTGACTGTAATAAGATAGAAAGATACAAGAGAGAACAATCAGTTCATGATGATATTGACTGTAATAAGATAGAAAGATACAAGAGAAAACAATCAGTTCATGATGATATTGACTGTAATAAGATAGAAAGATACAAGAGAGAACAATCAGTTCATGATGACATTGACTGTAATAAGATAGATACAAGAGAGAACAATCAGTTTATGATGATATTGACATGTAATAAGATAGAAAGATACAAGAGAGAACAATCAGTTCATGATGATATTGACTGTAATAAGATAGAAAGATACAAGAGAGAACAATCAGTTCATGATGATATTGACTGTAATAAGATAGAAAGATACAAGAGAGAACAATCAGTTCATGATAATATTGACTGTAATAAGATAGAAAGATACAAGAGAGAACAATCAGTTCATGATGATATTGACTGTAATAAGATAGAAAGATACAAGAGAGAACAATCAGTTCATGATGATATTGACTGTAATAAGATAGAAAGATACAAGAGAAAACAATCAGTTCATGATGATATTGATTGTAATAAGATAGAAAGATACAAGAGAGAACAATCAGTTCATGATGATATTGACTGTAATAAGATAGAAAGATAAAAGAGAAAACAATCAGTTCATGATGATATTGACTGTAATAAGATAGAAAGATACAAGAGAGAACAATCAGTTCATGATGACATTGACTGTAATAAGATAGATACAAGAGAGAACAATCAGTTTATGATGATATTGACATGTAATAAGATAGAAAGATACAAGAGAGAACAATCAGTTCATGATGATATTGACTGTAATAAGATAGAAAGATACAAGAGAGAACAATCAGTTCATGATGATATTGACTGTAATAAGATAGAAAGATACAAGAGAGAACAATCAGTTCATGATAATATTGACTGTAATAAGATAGAAAGATACAAGAGAGAACAATCAGTTCATGATGATATTGACTGTAATAAGATAGAAAGATACAAGAGAGAACAATCAGTTCATGATGATATTGACTGTAATAAGATAGAAAGATACAAGAGAGAACAATCAGTTCATGATGATATTGATTGTAATAAGATAGAAAGATACAAGAGAGAACAATCAGTTCATGATGATATTGACTGTAATAAGATAGAAAGATACAAGAGAGAACAATCAGTTCATGATGATATTGACTGTAATAAGATAGAAAGATACAAGAGAGAACAATCAGTTCATGATGATATTGACTGTAATAAGATAGAAAGATACAAGAGAGAACAATCAGTTCATGATGATATTGACTGTAATAAGATAGAAAGATACAAGAGAAAACAATCAGTTCATGATGATATTGACTGTAATAAGATAGAAAGATACAAGAGAGAACAATCAGTTCATGATGACATTGACTGTAATAAGATAGATACAAGAGAGAACAATCAGTTTATGATGATATTGACATGTAATAAGATAGAAAGATACAAGGGAGAACAATCAGTTCATGATGATATTGACTGTAATAAGATAGAAAGATACAAGAGAGAACAATCAGTTCATGATGATATTGACTGTAATAAGATAGAAAGATACAAGAGAGAACAATCAGTTCATGATAATATTGACTGTAATAAGATAGAAAGATACAAGAGAGAACAATCAGTTCATGATGATATTGACTGTAAAAAGATAGAAAGATACAAGAGAGAACAATCAGTTCATGATGATATTGACTGTAATAAGATAGAAAGATACAAGAGAGAACAATCAGTTCATGATGATATTGATTGTAATAAGATAGAAAGATACAAGAGAGAACAATCAGTTCATGATGATATTGACTGTAATAAGATAGAAAGATACAAGAGAGAACAATCAGTTCATGATGATATTGATTGTAATAAGATAGAAAGATACAAGAGAGAACAATCAGTTTATGATGATATTGACATGTAATAAGATAGAAAGATACAAGAGAGAACAATCAGTTCATGATGATATTGACTGTAATAAGATAGAAAGATACAAGAGAGAACAATCAGTTCATGATGATATTGACTGTAATAAGATAGAAAGATACAAGAGAGAACAATCAGTTCATGATGATATTGACTGTAATAAGATAGAAAGATACAAGAGAGAACAATCAGTTCATGATGATATTGACTGTAATAAGAAAGATACAAGAGAGAACAATCAGTTCATGATGATATTGACTGTAATAAGATAGAAAGATACAAGAGAGAACAATCAGTTCATGATGATATTGATTGTAATAAGATAGAAAGATACAAGAGAGAACAATCAGTTAATGATGATATTGACTGTAATAAGATAGAAAGATACAAGAGAGAACAATCAGTTCATGATGATATTGACTGTAATAAGATAGAAAGATACAAGAGAAAACAATCAGTTCATGATGATATTGACTGTAATAAGATAGAAAGATACAAGAGAGAACAATCAGTTCATGATGATATTGACTGTAATAAGATAGAAAGATACAAGAGAGAACAATCAGTTCATGATGATATTGATTGTAATAAGATAGAAAGATACAAGAGAGAACAATCAGTTCATGATGATATTGACTGTAATAAGATAGAAAGATACAAGAGAGAACAATCAGTTCATGATGATATTGATTGTAATAAGATAGAAAGATACAAGAGAGAACAATCAGTTCATGATGATATTGACTGTAATAAGATAGAAAGATACAAGAGAGAACAATCAGTTCATGATGATATTGACTGTAATAAGATAGAAAGATACAAGAGAGAACAATCAGTTCATGATGATATTGACTGTAATAAGATAGAAAGATACAAGAGAGAACAATCAGTTCATGATGATATTGATTGTAATAAGATAGAAAGATACAAGAGAGAACAATCAGTTCATGATGATATTGACTGTAATAAGATAGAAAGATACAAGAGAAAACAATCAGTTCATGATGATATTGACTGTAATAAGATAGAAAGATACAAGAGAGAACAATCAGTTCATGATGACATTGACTGTAATAAGATAGATACAAGAGAGAACAATCAGTTCATGATGATATTGACTGTAATAAGATAGAAAGATACAAGAGAGAACAATCAGTTCATGATGATATTGACTAATAAGAAAGATACAAGAGAGAACAATCAGTTCATGATGATATTGACTGTAATAAGATAGAAAGATACAAGAGAGAACAATCAGTTCATGATGATATTGATTGTAATAAGATAGAAAGATACAAGAGAGAACAATCAGTTCATGATGATATTGACTGTAATAAGATAGAAAGATACCAGAGAAAACAATCAGTTCATGATGATATTGACTGTAATAAGATAGAAAGATACAAGAGAAAACAATCAGTTCATGATGATATTGACTGTAATAAGATAGAAAGATACAAGAGAGAACAATCAGTTCATGATGATATTGACTGTAATAAGATAGAAAGATACAAGAGAGAACAATCAGTTCATGATGATATTGACTGTAATAAGATAGAAAGATACAAGAGAGAACAATCAGTTCATGATGATATTGATTGTAATAAGATAGAAAGATACAAGAGAGAACAATCAGTTCATGATGATATTGACTGTAATAAGATAGAAAGATACAAGAGAGAACAATCAGTTCATGATGATATTGACTGTAATAAGAAAGATACAAGAGAGAACAATCAGTTCATGATGATATTGACTGTAATAAGATAGAAAGATACAAGAGAGAACAATCAGTTCATGATGATATTGACTGTAATAAGATAGAAAGATACAAGAGAGAACAATCAGTTCATGATGATATTGACTGTAATAAGATAGAAAGATACAAGAGAGAACAATCAGTTCATGATGATATTGATTGTAATAAGATAGAAAGATACAAGAGAGAACAATCAGTTCATGATGATATTGACTGTAATAAGATAGAAAGATACAAGAGAGAACAATCAGTTCATGATGATATTGATTGTAATAAGATAGAAAGATACAAGAGAGAACAATCAGTTCATGATGATATTGACTGTAATAAGATAGAAAGATACAAGAGAGAACAATCAGTTCATGATGATATTGACTGTAATAAGATAGAAAGATACAAGAGAGAACAATCAGTTCATGATGATATTGACTGTAATAAGATAGATACAAGAGAGAACAATCAGTTCATGATGATATTGACTAATAAGAAAGATACAAGAGAGAACAATCAGTTCATGATGATATTGATTGTAATAAGATAGAAAGATACAAGAGAGAACAATCAGTTTATGATGATATTGACATGTAATAAGATAGAAAGATACAAGAGAGAACAATCAGTTCATGATGATATTGACTGTAATAAGATAGAAAGATACAAGAGAGAACAATCAGTTCATGATGATATTGACTGTAATAAGAAAGATACAAGAGAGAACAATCAGTTCATGATGATATTGACTGTAATAAGATAGAAAGATACAAGAGAGAACAATCAGTTCATGATGATATTGACTGTAATAAGATAGAAAGATACAAGAGAGAACAATCAGTTCATGATGATATTGACTGTAATAAGATAGAAAGATACAAGAGAGAACAATCAGTTCATGATGATATTGATTGTAATAAGAGAGAAAGATACAAGAGAGAACAATCAGTTCATGATGATATTGACTGTAATAAGATAGAAAGATACAAGAGAGAACATTCAGTTCATGATGATATTGACTGTAATAAGATAGAAAGATACAAGAGAGAACAATCAGTTCATGATGATATTGACTGTAATAAGATAGAAAGATACAAGAGAGAACAATCAGTTCATGATGATATTGACTGTAATAAGATAGAAAGATACAAGAGAGAACAATCAGTTCATGATGATATTGACTGTAATAAGATAGAAAGATACAAGAGAGAACAATCAGTTCATGATGATATTGACTGTAATAAGATAGAAAGATACAAGAGAGAACAATCAGTTCATGATGATATTGACTGTAATAAGATAGAAAGATACAAGAGAAAACAATCAGTTCATGATGATATTGACTGTAATAAGATAGAAAGATACAAGAGAGAACAATCAGTTCATGATGACATTGACTGTAATAAGATAGATACAAGAGAGAACAATCAGTTTATGATGATATTGACATGTAATAAGATAGAAAGATACAAGAGAGAACAATCAGTTCATGATGATATTGACTGTAATAAGATAGAAAGATACAAGAGAGAACAATCAGTTCATGATGATATTGACTGTAATAAGATAGAAAGATACAAGAGAGAACAATCAGTTCATGATGATATTGATTGTAATAAGATAGAAAGATACAAGAGAGAACAATCAGTTCATGATGATATTGACTGTAATAAGATAGAAAGATACAAGAGAAAACAATCAGTTCATGATGATATTGACTGTAATAAGATAGAAAGATACAAGAGAAAACAATCAGTTCATGATGATATTGACTGTAATAAGATAGAAAGATACAAGAGAGAACAATCAGTTCATGATGATATTGACTGTAATAAGATAGAAAGATACAAGAGAGAACAATCAGTTCATGATGATATTGACTGTAATAAGATAGAAAGATACAAGAGAGAACAATCAGTTCATGATGATATTGATTGTAATAAGATAGAAAGATACAAGAGAGAACAATCAGTTCATGATGATATTGACTGTAATAAGATAGAAAGATACAAGAGAGAACAATCAGTTCATGATGATATTGACTGTAATAAGAAAGATACAAGAGAGAACAATCAGTTCATGATGATATTGACTGTAATAAGATAGAAAGATACAAGAGAGAACAATCAGTTCATGATGATATTGACTGTAATAAGATAGAAAGATACAAGAGAGAACAATCAGTTCATGATGACATTGACTGTAATAAGATAGAAAGATACAAGAGAGAACAATCAGTTCATGATGATATTGATTGTAATAAGATAGAAAGATACAAGAGAGAACAATCAGTTCATGATGATATTGACTGTAATAAGATAGAAAGATACAAGAGAGAACAATCAGTTCATGATGATATTGATTGTAATAAGATAGAAAGATACAAGAGAGAACAATCAGTTCATGATGATATTGACTGTAATAAGATAGAAAGATACAAGAGAGAACAATCAGTTCATGATGATATTGACTGTAATAAGATAGAAAGATACAAGAGAGAACAATCAGTTCATGATGATATTGACTGTAATAAGATAGATACAAGAGAGAACAATCAGTTCATGATGATATTGACTAATAAGAAAGATACAAGAGAGAACAATCAGTTCATGATGATATTGATTGTAATAAGATAGAAAGATACAAGAGAGAACAATCAGTTCATGATGATATTGATTGTAATAAGATAGAAAGATACAAGAGAGAACAATCAGTTCATGATGATATTGACTGTAATAAGATAGAAAGATACAAGAGAGAACAATCAGTTCATGATGATATTGACTGTAATAAGATAGAAAGATACAAGAGAGAACAATCAGTTCATGATGATATTGACTGTAATAAGATAGAAAGATACAAGAGAGAACAATCAGTTCATGATGATATTGATTGTAATAAGATAGAAAGATACAAGAGAGAACAATCAGTTCATGATGATATTGACTGTAATAAGATAGAAAGATACAAGAGAAAACAATCAGTTCATGATGATATTGACTGTAATAAGATAGAAAGATACAAGAGAGAACAATCAGTTCATGATGACATTGACTGTAATAAGATAGATACAAGAGAGAACAATCAGTTCATGATGATATTGACTGTAATAAGATAGAAAGATACAAGAGAGAACAATCAGTTCATGATGATATTGACTAATAAGAAAGATACAAGAGAGAACAATCAGTTCATGATGATATTGACTGTAATAAGATAGAAAGATACAAGAGAGAACAATCAGTTCATGATGATATTGATTGTAATAAGATAGAAAGATACAAGAGAGAACAATCAGTTCATGATGATATTGACTGTAATAAGATAGAAAGATACAAGAGAGAAACAATCAGTTCATGATGATATTGACTGTAATAAGATAGAAAGATACAAGAGAAACAATCAGTTCATGATGATATTGACTGTAATAAGATAGAAAGATACAAGAGAGAACAATCAGTTCATGATGATATTGACTGTAATAAGATAGAAAGATACAAGAGAGAACAATCAGTTCATGATGATATTGACTGTAATAAGATAGAAAGATACAAGAGAGAACAATCAGTTCATGATGATATTGATTGTAATAAGATAGAAAGATACAAGAGAGAACAATCAGTTCATGATGATATTGACTGTAATAAGATAGAAAGATACAAGAGAGAACAATCAGTTCATGATGATATTGACTGTAATAAGAAAGATACAAGAGAGAACAATCAGTTCATGATGATATTGACTGTAATAAGATAGAAAGATACAAGAGAGAACAATCAGTTCATGATGATATTGACTGTAATAAGATAGAAAGATACAAGAGAGAACAATCAGTTCATGATGATATTGACTGTAATAAGATAGAAAGATACAAGAGAGAACAATCAGTTCATGATGATATTGATTGTAATAAGATAGAAAGATACAAGAGAGAACAATCAGTTCATGATGATATTGACTGTAATAAGATAGAAAGATACAAGAGAGAACAATCAGTTCATGATGATATTGATTGTAATAAGATAGAAAGATACAAGAGAGAACAATCAGTTCATGATGATATTGACTGTAATAAGATAGAAAGATACAAGAGAGAACAATCAGTTCATGATGATATTGACTGTAATAAGATAGAAAGATACAAGAGAGAACAATCAGTTCATGATGATATTGACTGTAATAAGATAGATACAAGAGAGAACAATCAGTTCATGATGATATTGACTAATAAGAAAGATACAAGAGAGAACAATCAGTTCATGATGATATTGATTGTAATAAGATAGAAAGATACAAGAGAGAACAATCAGTTTATGATGATATTGACATGTAATAAGATAGAAAGATACAAGAGAGAACAATCAGTTCATGATGATATTGACTGTAATAAGATAGAAAAATAAGATAGAAAGATACAAGAGAGAACAATCAGTTCATGATGATATTGACTGTAATAAGAAAGATACAAGAGAGAACAATCAGTTCATGATGATATTGACTGTAATAAGATAGAAAGATACAAGAGAGAACAATCAGTTCATGATGATATTGACTGTAATAAGATAGAAAGATACAAGAGAGAACAATCAGTTCATGATGATATTGACTGTAATAAGATAGAAAGATACAAGAGAGAACAATCAGTTCATGATGATATTGATTGTAATAAGAGAGAAAGATACAAGAGAGAACAATCAGTTCATGATGATATTGACTGTAATAAGATAGAAAGATACAAGAGAGAACATTCAGTTCATGATGATATTGACTGTAATAAGATAGAAAGATACAAGAGAGAACAATCAGTTCATGATGATATTGACAGTAATAAGATAGAAAGATACAAGAGAGAACAATCAGTTCATGATGATATTGACTGTAATAAGATAGAAAGATACAAGAGAGAACAATCAGTTCATGATGATATTGACTGTAATAAGATAGAAAGATACAAGAGAGAACAATCAGTTCATGATGATATTGACTGTAATAAGATAGAAAGATACAAGAGAGAACAATCAGTTCATGATGATATTGACTGTAATAAGATAGAAAGATACAAGAGAAAACAATCAGTTCATGATGATATTGACTGTAATAAGATAGAAAGATACAAGAGAGAACAATCAGTTCATGATGACATTGACTGTAATAAGATAGATACAAGAGAGAACAATCAGTTTATGATGATATTGACATGTAATAAGATAGAAAGATACAAGAGAGAACAATCAGTTCATGATGATATTGACTGTAATAAGATAGAAAGATACAAGAGAGAACAATCAGTTCATGATGATATTGACTGTAATAAGATAGAAAGATACAAGAGAGAACAATCAGTTCATGATGATATTGATTGTAATAAGATAGAAAGATACAAGAGAGAACAATCAGTTCATGATGATATTGACTGTAATAAGATAGAAAGATACAAGAGAAAACAATCAGTTCATGATGATATTGACTGTAATAAGATAGAAAGATACAAGAGAAAACAATCAGTTCATGATGATATTGACTGTAATAAGATAGAAAGATACAAGAGAGAACAATCAGTTCATGATGATATTGACTGTAATAAGATAGAAAGATACAAGAGAGAACAATCAGTTCATGATGATATTGACTGTAATAAGATAGAAAGATACAAGAGAGAACAATCAGTTCATGATGATATTGATTGTAATAAGATAGAAAGATACAAGAGAGAACAATCAGTTCATGATGATATTGACTGTAATAAGATAGAAAGATACAAGAGAGAACAATCAGTTCATGATGATATTGACTGTAATAAGAAAGATACAAGAGAGAACAATCAGTTCATGATGATATTGACTGTAATAAGATAGAAAGATACAAGAGAGAACAATCAGTTCATGATGATATTGACTGTAATAAGATAGAAAGATACAAGAGAGAACAATCAGTTCATGATGATATTGACTGTAATAAGATAGAAAGATACAAGAGAGAACAATCAGTTCATGATGATATTGATTGTAATAAGATAGAAAGATACAAGAGAGAACAATCAGTTCATGATGATATTGACTGTAATAAGATAGAAAGATACAAGAGAGAACAATCAGTTCATGATGATATTGATTGTAATAAGATAGAAAGATACAAGAGAGAACAATCAGTTCATGATGATATTGACTGTAATAAGATAGAAAGATACAAGAGAGAACAATCAGTTCATGATGATATTGATTGTAATAAGATAGAAAGATACAAGAGAGAACAATCAGTTCATGATGATATTGACTGTAATAAGATAGAATACAAGAGAGAACAATCAGTTCATGATGATATTGACTGTAATAAGAAAGATACAAGAGAGAACAATCAGTTCATGATGATATTGACTGTAATAAGATAGAAAGATACAAGAGAGAACAATCAGTTTCATGATGATATTGACATGTAATAAGATAGAAAGATACAAGAGAGAACAATCAGTTCATGATGATATTGACTGTAATAAGATAGAAAGATACAAGAGAGAACAATCAGTTCATGATGATATTGACTGTAATAAATAGAAAGATACAAGAGAGAACAATCAGTTCATGATGATATTGACTGTAATAAGATAGAAAGATACAAGAGAGAACAATCAGTTCATGATGATATTGACTGTAATAAGATAGAAAGATACAAGAGAGAACAATCAGTTCATGATGATATTGACTGTAATAAGATAGAAAGATACAAGAGAGAACAATCAGTTCATGATGATATTGACTGTAATAAGATAGAAAGATACAAGAGAGAACAATCAGTTCATGATGATATTGACTGTAATAAGATAGAAAGATACAAGAGAGAACAATCAGTTCATGATGATATTGACTGTAATAAGATAGAAAGATACAAGAGAGAACAATCAGTTCATGATGATATTGACTGTAATAAGATAGAAAGATACAAGAGAGAACAATCAGTTCATGATGATATTGACTGTAATAAGATAGAAAGATACAAGAGAGAACAATCAGTTCATGATGATATTGACTGTAATAAGATAGAAAGATACAAGAGAGAACAATCAGTTCATGATGATATTGACTGTAATAAGATAGAAAGATACAAGAGAGAACAATCAGTTCATGATGATATTGACTGTAATAAGATAGAAAGATACAAGAGAGAACAATCAGTTCATGATGATATTGACTGTAATAAGATAGAAAGATACAAGAGAGAACAATCAGTTCATGATGATATTGACTGTAATAAGATAGAAAGATACAAGAGAGAACAATCAGTTCATGATGATATTGACTGTAATAAGATAGAAAGATACAAGAGAGAACAATCAGTTCATGATGATATTGACTGTAATAAGATAGAAAGATACAAGAGAGAACAATCAGTTCATGATGATATTGACTGTAATAAGATAGAAAGATACAAGAGAGAACAATCAGTTCATGATGATATTGACTGTAATAAGATAGAAAGATACAAGAGAGAACAATCAGTTCATGATGATATTGACTGTAATAAGATAGAAAGATACAAGAGAGAACAATCAGTTCATGATGATATTGACTGTAATAAGATAGAAAGATACAAGAGAGAACAATCAGTTCATGATGATATTGACTGTAATAAGATAGAAAGATACAAGAGAGAACAATCAGTTCATGATGATATTGACTGTAATAAGATAGAAAGATACAAGAGAGAACAATCAGTTCATGATGATATTGACTGTAATAAGATAGAAAGATACAAGAGAGAACAATCAGTTCATGATGATATTGACTGTAATAAGATAGAAAGATACAAGAGAGAACAATCAGTTCATGATGATATTGACTGTAATAAGATAGAAAGATACAAGAGAGAACAATCAGTTCATGATGATATTGACTGTAATAAGATAGAAAGATACAAGAGAGAACAATCAGTTCATGATGATATTGACTGTAATAAGATAGAAAGATACAAGAGAGAACAATCAGTTCATGATGATATTGACTGTAATAAGATAGAAAGATACAAGAGAGAACAATCAGTTCATGATGATATTGACTGTAATAAGATAGAAAGATACAAGAGAGAACAATCAGTTCATGATGATATTGACTGTAATAAGATAGAAAGATACAAGAGAGAACAATCAGTTCATGATGATATTGACTGTAATAAGATAGAAAGATACAAGAGAAAACAATCAGTTCATGATGATATTGACTGTAATAAGATAGAAAGATACAAGAGAGAACAATCAGTTCATGATGACATTGACTGTAATAAGATAGATACAAGAGAGAACAATCAGTTTATGATGATATTGACATGTAATAAGATAGAAAGATACAAGAGAGAACAATCAGTTCATGATGATATTGACTGTAATAAGATAGAAAGATACAAGAGAGAACAATCAGTTCATGATGATATTGACTGTAATAAGATAGAAAGATACAAGAGAGAACAATCAGTTCATGATAATATTGACTGTAATAAGATAGAAAGATACAAGAGAGAACAATCAGTTCATGATGATATTGACTGTAATAAGATAGAAAGATACAAGAGAGAACAATCAGTTCATGATGATATTGACTGTAATAAGATAGAAAGATACAAGAGAGAACAATCAGTTCATGATGATATTGATTGTAATAAGATAGAAAGATACAAGAGAGAACAATCAGTTCATGATGATATTGACTGTAATAAGATAGAAAGATACAAGAGAGAACAATCAGTTCATGATGATATTGACTGTAATAAGATAGAAAGATACAAGAGAGAACAATCAGTTCATGATGATATTGACTGTAATAAGATAGAAAGATACAAGAGAGAACAATCAGTTCATGATGATATTGACTGTAATAAGATAGAAAGATACAAGAGAGAACAATCAGTTCATGATGATATTGACTGTAATAAGATAGAAAGATACAAGAGAGAACAATCAGTTCATGATGATATTGATTGTAATAAGATAGAAAGATACAAGAGAGAACAATCAGTTCATGATGATATTGACTGTAATAAGATAGAAAGATACAAGAGAGAACAATCAGTTCATGATGATATTGACTGTAATAAGATAGAAAGATACAAGAGAGAACAATCAGTTCATGATGATATTGACTGTAATAAGATAGAAAGATACAAGAGAAAACAATCAGTTCATGATGATATTGACTGTAATAAGATAGAAAGATACAAGAGAGAACAATCAGTTCATGATGACATTGACTGTAATAAGATAGATACAAGAGAGAACAATCAGTTTATGATGATATTGACATGTAATAAGATAGAAAGATACAAGAGAGAACAATCAGTTCATGATGATATTGACTGTAATAAGATAGAAAGATACAAGAGAGAACAATCAGTTCATGATGATATTGACTGTAATAAGATAGAAAGATACAAGAGAGAACAATCAGTTCATGATAATATTGACTGTAATAAGATAGAAAGATACAAGAGAGAACAATCAGTTCATGATGATATTGACTGTAATAAGATAGAAAGATACAAGAGAGAACAATCAGTTCATGATGATATTGACTGTAATAAGATAGAAAGATACAAGAGAGAACAATCAGTTCATGATGATATTGATTGTAATAAGATAGAAAGATACAAGAGAGAACAATCAGTTCATGATGATATTGACTGTAATAAGATAGAAAGATACAAGAGAGAACAATCAGTTCATGATGATATTGACTGTAATAAGATAGAAAGATACAAGAGAGAACAATCAGTTCATGATGATATTGACTGTAATAAGATAGAAAGATACAAGAGAGAACAATCAGTTCATGATGATATTGACTGTAATAAGATAGAAAGATACAAGAGAGAACAATCAGTTCATGATGATATTGACTGTAATAAGATAGAAAGATACAAGAGAGAACAATCAGTTCATGATGATATTGACTGTAATAAGATAGAAAGATACAAGAGAGAACAATCAGTTCATGATGATATTGACTGTAATAAGATAGAAAGATACAAGAGAGAACAATCAGTTCATGATGATATTGACTGTAATAAGATAGAAAGATACAAGAGAGAACAATCAGTTCATGATAATATTGACTGTAATAAGATAGAAAGATACAAGAGAGAACAATCAGTTCATGATGATATTGACTGTAATAAGATAGAAAGATACAAGAGAGAACAATCAGTTCATGATGATATTGACATGTAATAAGATAGAAAGATACAAGAGAGAACAATCAGTTCATGATAATATTGACTGTAATAAGATAGAAAGATACAAGAGAGAACAATCAGTTCATGATAATATTGACTGTAATAAGATAGAAAGATACAAGAGAGAACAATCAGTTCATGATGATATTGACTGTAATAAGATAGAAAGATACAAGAGAGAACAATCAGTTCATGATGATATTGACTGTAATAAGATAGAAAGATACAAGAGAGAACAATCAGTTCATGATGATATTGATTGTAATAAGATAGAAAGATACAAGAGAGAACAATCAGTTCATGATGATATTGACTGTAATAAGATAGAAAGATACAAGAGAGAACAATCAGTTCATGATGATATTGACTGTAATAAGATAGAAAGATACAAGAGAGAACAATCAGTTCATGATGATATTGACTGTAATAAGAAAGATACAAGAGAGAACAATCAGTTCATGATGATATTGACTGTAATAAGATAGAAAGATACAAGAGAGAACAATCAGTTCATGATGATATTGACTGTAATAAGATAGAAAGATACAAGAGAGAACAATCAGTTCATGATGATATTGACTGTAATAAGATAGAAAGATACAAGAGAGAACAATCAGTTCATGATGATATTGATTGTAATAAGATAGAAAGATACAAGAGAGAACAATCAGTTCATGATGATATTAACTGTAATAAGATAGAAAGATACAAGAGAGAACAATCAGTTCATGATGATATTGATTGTAATAAGATAGAAAGATACAAGAGAGAACAATCAGTTCATGATGATATTGACTGTAATAAGATAGAAAGATACAAGAGAGAACAATCAGTTCATGATGATATTGACATGTAATAAGATAGAAAGATACAAGAGAGAACAATCAGTTCATGATGATATTGACTGTAATAAGATAGATACAAGAGAGAACAATCAGTTCATGATGATATTGACTAATAAGAAAGATACAAGAGAGAACAATCAGTTCATGATGATATTGATTGTAATAAGATAGAAAGATACAAGAGAGAACAATCAGTTTATGATGATATTGACATGTAATAAGATAGAAAGATACAAGAGAGAACAATCAGTTCATGATGATATTGACTGTAATAAGATAGAAAGATACAAGAGAGAACAATCAGTTCATGATGATATTGACTGTAATAAGATAGAAAGATACAAGAGAGAACAATCAGTTCATGATGATATTGATTGTAATAAGATAGAAAGATACAAGAGAGAACAATCAGTTCATGATGATATTGACTGTAATAAGATAGAAAGATACAAGAGAGAACAATCAGTTCATGATGATATTGACTGTAATAAGATAGAAAGATACAAGAGAGAACAATCAGTTCATGATGATATTGACTGTAATAAGAAAGATACAAGAGAGAACAATCAGTTCATGATGATATTGACTGTAATAAGATAGAAAGATACAAGAGAGAACAATCAGTTCATGATGATATTGACTGTAATAAGATAGAAAGATACAAGAGAGAACAATCAGTTCATGATGATATTGACTGTAATAAGATAGAAAGATACAAGAGAGAACAATCAGTTCATGATGATATTGATTGTAATAAGATAGAAAGATACAAGAGAGAACAATCAGTTCATGATGATATTGACTGTAATAAGATAGAAAGATACAAGAGAGAACAATCAGTTCATGATGATATTGATAGTAATAAGATAGAAAGATAC